>JAYMTH010003107.1:0-11393 GCA_036897465.1 Pelargonium australe | reverse complement strand
TAATAACTATTTTACCGGTTCTATCCCCAAAGGCTTGAAAAACTGCACAACCTTGGTTAGGCTTCGCCTTGATGGAAACCAATTCACTGGTAATGTAGAGGAAGATTTCGGAGTTTATCCAAATTTGAATTATTTGGATATTAGTAACAATAATTTTCATGGTGGAGTCTCACGGATTTGGGGAAGCTGTAAAAGTACTCTTGCAGCCTTACGGATGGCAAATAACAATATCACAAATACTATACCTCCTGAGATCGGTAATGCTACCCAACTGCATATCATCGATCTTTCTACAAATCATTTTGCTGGACACATTCCTAAGGAACTTGGCAACTTATCGTCTTTGGTGCAGCTGATTTTGAATGGAAATCAACTTTCTGGTGAGATTCCTCTTGAATTGTTGACTGATCTTGAAGGCCTAGAAATTGTTAGGACCGGCCCTGAGTTTACTGTGAAACTACGCGACATCATGTCGTTGACCATGTTTCAAGGGTATAAATATTCGGAGAGGACGTTATTCACTTCACTCTCAACCTCTAACTCACATTCTCGCCCATGTTTCAAGGGTTTAAATACTCATAGAGGATCCATTCTTCACCTCACTCTAGTTAGAACAATAGTAGATCTCCCCATTTCTCATTAAAAGGGAAAAGAATTGTAGTTGAGGATGAGAATTTGTCATTCAAAGAATGGGTGGTTAATTAATCAATTGTATTACAATGTAAGATTATAGATACTACTTGAACAAACAAAAATAAGTTACTATTATCATACATAAAAGAGCCATAATAATCTTTACAAGTTGGGAATTATACTCTGGTTATTCTGTGACCTTCATCAGGCAGGCAATGTTAGCAGCAACCACTGACACAGAAACTTACTCCCTTTTATGCGACCGGCCTTGGACAGCTCTTGCGGCATTTAGAAGTTCCATGTTTCTTCTCGATAGTTTGTTTTTACTTGTTAGTCGATCATCATGTTTGAAGGCTACTCCACCTGTTAGTTTGCTAAGATCATAAGCTATCTTTTGACTGGGTTGAACACTTCCCGTAAAGGCTACATTGAGCAAGCAATGAAATATCTTCGTCACACAACATCATCCGCCCACTACTCAAGTAGTGTTGAGAACCTCGTCTCCTGAACGTAAACATTCATAGTATGATACCAATTTGAGTAACCACACCCAGAAATATGTAATGAATTAAATAATATTTTAACTCAATTCGACACAAGTACAAACCTCCTCTTTCTTGTCTTGTCAATACTCTCTGCTAACCGCAATGTTTCAGACCTTGAAATGTAGCCCAATGAAGAAACATATTCATGGAATGAGTTGCCTTTTAAGGACAAGTAAGATTTCATGGGAATCATGGAAAGGACTGCGTCAAAAAGACTTGTCTTCCTCTCACTGCATAGAATACCAAGCACAAAAAAAAAAAACATATTAAAGTAGACCAAGAGCTAAGGGATGCCCACAAATGTAAGAAATAAATGTACAAAATAGTTTTGTCAACAAACTACCAAGAGGACATGTACCGGTCTAAACAGGAATACTTGGAAAAATGCATACATGGCACAATCAAACTATCCCAAAGCCAAAATCTAGGAGAAACGTGCTGCAGATATAATTAGCTGCAAAGATTCATGCAACAAGTATGGCACAAAACTTAATAAATCACATCAAGGCCCTTGCAAATCTTTTCCATTTGGTTAAGATGTGAAACACATTGGTTAACTGTTGATGTTTACCGATATGCGTATCACCACTCATGGACAGAAAGGTTAAGCTATATTTTTATTTATAAAAAAAAAAAAAATAGGAATTAATGTGCCTTTATTGTTTTTCTAATGTAGACACCTCAAATGACAGCACCAGCAAGAAAAGTAGGAAACCTTAAAAATCCATTAAGGGCTAAAGTGTTTGCTAGGTGCGCTTATTTGGCAAACTATAAATGCTGCATGAAAATTAACTGACACATTAAATGGCGGAAGTGTGAGTATGAGTATGGAAATGGACTTACAGTTCATACCTTTCGGATGAAATAATATCTTTTAGAGGACCCGTCCCAAAATCACATGAAGCATCTGAGGTTCTACTTGTGCCATTACACCGTCCGAGTAATACACCAGAGGTAAGCATGTTAGGTGAGGAAGCCAACGTTTCCCGGTCCAAATCCACCCTGGTCTCAGAGCCAATCTTTGATGTTATGGCAGTAGCATCTTTTGCATAGATGCAAAATCCATGCTGTGCAACCGAGGAAATCATTTGCAACTGCTCATCCTCGCAACTAAATGCATCAAATGCTGCAGAAGGGATGACTGTCGGTTCCAGAGATCCCTAAAAGAATATAAATTTATGGATTAGAAAATTACAATAAGGAAAGGAATATTCAGCACTAATACAGCACTTACACTCATAACACTTTGGCTACTGGAAAACAACAGGTCAACTTCTGAAATTAGGTTGCTCATTCCAAAAGCAAGTTTTAATTTTTTGACAGCATCATCCTTTTCAGAGGCGACGTGCTGCTTCAGATTTGAGTGACAGCCACGAAGTTTTTTCCATGTTTCTTGCACTGAATAAGGCAACCCTGAGGACCTAGGTTTCTTCAAGAACTTGGTACTCCTATTGATATCCACACGACTACATTCATCCATCAGGTGGTACCCCCTACCAAAAACGTCCATTTCAGTTTGATTATCTTCCCCGTCTTCATGAGAAGATTCTGCAACTTCAGTACAGTTATCTTCCAACAAAAAAGAATTTTCATGAAATCTGGGTATATATTCAATACGATTTCCAGCTTCAACTTGTGTCAAGCTTTGAAATAACTCACTGCTCACTGAAACTTCTGCAAAATTATCAAATTTACCATAAGAGACTGCTCCAGATACCAGCTCTTTTTCATTTTCCATTATGGTCTCGGGAACAAATGATGACTCTGGCACACAGGATACATCAATTGACTTGCATGATTTGTTCATGTGAATATCATTTGTTGCTTCTGAAAACTGACAAAGGTTCTCTAATTTCTGCACTTCAGAACCATGCTGCTTGTCAGCTAAATGCTTGAAACAGGTTTCTATTGTAGGACAAAGAGGTGGAACGTCACAGTCAACTTCAGGAAATAACACCTGGTTAGTATCCTTGTCTGGAAGTACCGGAAATCTGTTTGCTGTTTCTGAAATCTGATAAAAGCTCTCAGAATTCTCCACTTCACAATCATGTTTCTTGTCAGCTAAATGGTTGAAACAGCTTTCGGTTGCAGGACAGTGAGATATATATTCACTGTCAACTTCAGGACATAACTCCTGGTTAGTATCCTTGTCTGAAACTACTGTAACTCTGTTTCCTGTTTCTGAAATCTGATAAAGGTTCTCCAATATCTCTGCTTCAGTATTATGCTGCTTGTCAGCTAAGGGGTTGAAACAGTTTCCCATTGTAGGACAATGAGAAGGAAGGTCACTGTGACCTCCAGTAAATAACTCCTGGTTAGTATCCTTGTTAGGTATTCTGTCACCGATGCAATCATCTTCAGAATCAGAAGACATTACAACATCAAGTTTCCTCCGAAATTTTCGCTTAGAAAAAGCTATTGGGCTTCCCAAGGAACTGGGAAACTCACAAGTAGAACCATATCTAGCTTTGACCTCATTGCAATCATCAGCATAGCAGTTTAAGTTTAACATTGCTTCCTTTTTGGCCTCTATACTGTCTAGAGGCTTATTATGCCTCTCCAGATCATTCTGCATAAGTGTATTAAAAACTTTTTCTTCCTCCATTGTAGTACCATTTTCTTCCAACATGGACAATGTATTGGTGATCTCTTTCTCAACAAGCTCAGACAACTGAGAAGGGGAACCCCAAGGTATTATCTTTGGCAGTATCTGATGGCTAGCATCAAGATCAAATAGCAGCGGACTGCATGTTGTCAGCACTCCTCTAGCTGCACAATCAAAGGAATGATGTTAAAGTTAAACCTTACGAAAATCCTCTCAAACTGAACCCAGTGGCAATGAGTTAAAAGAAAGCATATGACTTGAGCCATATATGATATATCATATATGGAAAGCATTTCGAAGCACAAATTCTTCCTTTAAAATGAATTACTCCATCTATCCCAATACAAATGTCCATTATACTAAATTTAGCTGTCCAAATAAGTGTTAACTTTCCCTTTTGGTAAGTGAATTATGCATGAATTAACACTAACATCCCTATGATAAATTAGTTATAACTAGTTGAGTTTGTTGCAACAAATGCACGTGGGGGCACATGATAGAAGAAAGTCATACACTAAGAATATTATAATTTTTTGCAAAGGGCCAAATAGGACACTTAGTTTGGGTTGGAGATTGTTGAGAAGTGGGTCTTGTCCCATATTGGAAAAATAGAAAGAGAATGAGCTAAATATAATGGTGGAAGCCAAACCCTACTAATAAGGTTGACCTTTTAGTATGGGAAGCTCAAACCATTATATTTAGCCCGTTTATGAAATTTAACATGTTGAGAAGTGGGTGTTGTCCCACATTGGAAAAATAGAAAGATAATAAGCTAAATATAATAGTGCTAGTGAAGCCCTACTAACAAGCTTTACCTTTTAGTATGGTAAGACCAAACCATTATGTAAGCAAAAATGGGCTTGCACGTGAGGGGGCGTGTTAGAGCATTAAACTATTATTGGGCCTTCAACTATTAGTTGAAGCTTTTAGTTGAGTTGGTTCTTTACAGAGATAACTTGTCAAAGTTCCCTATGTGGACAATAAAAGAAAATGATGCTAAGGGGGAAAAACTACCAAAATAACTCAGGCATTGATTGCAGAATTCTCTGTTTTCTTTCACACCCATTACACAATAATTTTCGACAAACACAAATTCCAATTTCTGTAAATCCCACAGAATGATCCAACCTTTTCTAGCTTATTGGTTTTATAATTATAAAGTAGATTTTGCGTGACTAACCTCTTCCATTTACATGACCATTGCACCAGAACTGAAGATGCATAATGGTTTTCCGAATATCGCCATGATAAAATCCAATTAATTGCTCTATTAACTGAGGCTGAATGTTGGCTTTCTCTAAAGTACAGATCTACAGAGTAACAAACAAAATGAACTCAATAGAGCACATATGCACACTGTAGGTAGCTTGTCAAAAAGTAAAGACTTAGAATAATGTACCATAAATAGACGCTGAAGCAGTTCTTTAGCTGAAGGCATAGTGAAACACACTTGCAGCCTTTCCAACTTGTCTGGCAGGACAGGACTGTTATCTGGGATTAACATGATATAAGAGTTACATTAATAAATTCTAGAGAAAATACCTGAACACTAATAGATATCTTGCAGCAAGGAAATATGATAACCAGTAAACCCCTTACTATTGCTGGTCAATACAATGGGCCCTTTCGCTGCCTCGGCAATATGCTGTATTGAAGCAATGAAACCACGATCTTCAGGAAGAATGACATCCACATCCTCAATGAGAAGCAATAATTTAGTGTCACCTTGGCTACAGGCAGTTCCACTCTCCTTACAGACAAATTCCCCAGATGTCCCAGTGACATCTTGAGGACCTTCATCATCTGGTATGGGTATTACTTCAACTACCTCATTGTCAACCGCTTGTTCGGCTATACCATTGGGTAAAGCTGGAGAAATTTTCATATTATGTTTTTTACGAGTTTCTGTAAAATCTTTCACTGACCTGACAGAAAAAAAAAAGGTGTGGTGTAGGTTAGATGAACATTTAATAGACTAAGAGATAATGTTTAATTTTTGTTGATCCATAATTGGTTATTGATCAACAGCATAGAAAAAAAATGCAGGCTTTCCAATACAGTATGACGAACCAGTTAAGCATATTGGATCTCAAGCATTCTTCAAATTCATGCTTCAAGACAGCTCCACTTCGCCACTGAGATGCATTGCTCTGGTGAAGCAGTAGATTATATATATTCAGAATTTAACTTGATAGATAATTCATGTGGCGTTAAACTATCAGAATACCTAAAAATGTATGAAATGAACTAGGATTGCTCTAAACTATAGTGCAAAGTGCGTGCCTGGATTCTGTTTATTGCAAAACTATCACTGAAGTAACTAATAAAAGCAGTGCCCAGTTGAAGAATATTAGCACAAAACATATTATAAACAGTGCAGTTCAAATATTCTGTTTTGATATTTTCTTTAAAAAAAAAAATCCACCATGTTAATGGACCACAATCACCCCATCTTAAATTTTCTTTCAAATATATATGATGGAACAAATCTACCAAGAATGCCCATGCTAAAACTACAAGGGAGGTTCAGAACTCACAATTATGGTCATATGTAATCAAAGATATCCAAACTTTTTTGACCACGAGTCCCAACATCCTCTAATATTGTTAGTTCTTTTAAGAATAATACATATTATATATATGATCAATGATCGGCAGCCAAAATGATAAAAATGATACGGGAACAAGAATATCATAATGAACAGCACCTCCAGAACTTTAAACCCTTGCTCTTTTGCGCAAGCATAGATAGCCGCAGACTTACCACTCTGCACCAAGAAAGATTTGCATGTTAACCACAATAACTCAAAGCAATTCCATTGAATATATATTGAAATAATCAAAGTTGCATGACTCTATAACCATGCAACATGCGGTCATTTAATGCAGTGACGTATAAGTATGTAACCAGTTCAGAATACATTTAAAGTTCAGTTTACCAAACTGCTTTTTATCTCCTTGAACACATGTCTCAACAATATAAATGCACGTCAAGATACATCAGAGTGCAGAAAGCTAAAAGACTGATGAGAGGGTTAGTAGTATGTGAATTGTCAAACATGTAATAGTAGAGCAGAGAATGTTTTGCATTTTGCAGTAAATATTAAATTAGAAGAAAAATGCAGGAGGTGGGATGTCAACTGCCAAAAGTAAAGTAAAATCTAGCAAAAGTTCAAATAATAAACCAATTTAACCATGACTATATGGTCTAAAACATTACTTAAATTATCCAAGAAACACTACTACAAAATGGAGAAGAAACTAATGGTATGGTATGTACTAGATTACTATAATATGCATACATATAACAAATATTCATTATAAAACTCAACTTATTCCTCTCTAATATATCACAACAACAAAATAAGAGAAACCTTAACTGAGAACGTTCAAGGACAGATATTCTTAACTGAGAACGTTGTATGATATTTAAACTGTAAAGGCCCTTCCTTGAAAAGGAAAGCGAGATGTACTAAATGAACTTATTTAACATTAAAAAGCTTGGCAACCCACAAGCAACATGGGGAGAAGGTTGTGAAAAACACTTTAAGTAAAACGTTCTCCAGCATACCATAACAAAAAAATAATTTTACAGAAATTTGAACCAATGCAGTCACAAAAAGAAGTAATGCTAATAATATGGACAGCTTCATCTATCGCCTTTTGTTAAGGTTTGTTTTTCACAATTTTCCATTCTGTATTGTTGGGTTGGGTTAGGTTTTGGAGTGTAACTTTCTTCATTTATGAAATAGAAGAATTTTAACGACCAATGATTTGCCAAGTAGATATCCTGCTCTTAGATTATAATTTGACATCCAAGCAAAGGTTTAAATAAACCAAATGGCTGGCTTATCCATGTCTTTGCAGCATCAAGTAACCATGTCCACTTTTCCTCTAACATACTCCAAAGTATATTACATAACTAAAACCTTTTACACAGTGACATTTTATCACATGGATTTCAATAACATAATTAAATGCAATGGAACTTGAATAAGAAGAAAGAGAGAATACATGGGTGAAAATACACCCTAAGCATCAGAAATTAAATCAGTTAGAAACGACCCCAAATAGAAAAACAAATACCAAATTGTTCAACATAGGATAAAGATATTTGTGGTTTACCAATCATGCAATTATAATTGTTTCACTCGCACAAAAAAGAATTGTTTACATATTTAGAATCCCATATTATATGTAATTTGTTTAAGTATGCCTTATTTAGAATAGTATAATTAGTCCACAAATTAGGCATTAACCTAAGTCATTTCCTATATGATTTTGAGTCAACTCTTGTAATGCAGGGCTTCTATTGTATATTAATATTAGCAATATCATTTCATATTTTCCACAAGAACTACATTAAAAACTTCAAGTAATGAGTAGCAAACAAATAGTGCATTTCCAATGAAAATATAATTGAACATACCCCAGCAGGTCCTGTAACTAAGAGAACGTTCTTCAGGCCAACTCCATCTCTATTCTCAGAATCAGTGTCACTATGATAATAGTTATAGTCCTTATCTTTTATGTTGTGTTTTACATGACCCGTTAATTCTTTACTGCTCAATAAATCTCTTTCATGCCAACAATGCAGCCACTCACTCAAAAGTTTTACTGATTCAGCATTGCCGCATACCTGCAAGAAAATGAAGGTACAGATATTGATCATGGGAAAGTAAATCTATTTTGAAAATGAAAAAGAATGAAGAGAGAATGGGGGAGTACGTAGAAGTTTATTCAAATTAGCTGACCTCGGCAGCTTTTTTTGGCTGATATTTATCTGTCCATAAGCTATCCCCCGAGTGATTATCAAATCCCATATAGCATGATGTAGTCCTGTAAAAGCATGCAGCAACATTGCAGAGAAAAGGGGAAAACTGTAAGTTATGAGAAATATTAACTGCTAAAATTGAAGCATTTCTATGTCTTTATCTTTCAAATTCATATGGACAGCACGTGAGACAAAAGCAGCTAGGATAATATATCATGTTAAGACAATACTCCCTTCATTTCCTTGATTTTTGGAGTGAATGGGTATTTTAGCAACTTCAATTTGCAAAGCATGGTTGCATTAGTTGCTTCTGGACCAACTTTACAAAGAACAGCTGAATTACAGGTGTACCCAAAACTTTGAAATCCTTTATTGTGGTTTCATGCATATGTCTTGTAGGATGGGTTGCCTCTTTGAGGTAAAGCCTTGAAACCCTATTCTACAACTATGGGTGGTTTCCATAGCTTAATTCTTATACTCAGTGAGATTCAAAAGACAGATTGAAAGTTATGGTATTTCTGCTATGGTACTCATGTATAAAGTAGCCATTAATTTTTTTTCTTTTTAACAAGTAACAATAAAAGTCAAAAGTAACTGGGAGCCAATGGAAAATTCGAACACTCAAACCTACAAGCACATGGAAAAGCAGATTCATATTCTACAGCCTGAACAAGGTTGTTAAGCAACAAAAATAGCTATTTTAACAAAGAAAGACATAATAACTACAAACTGCATGCAGCAAATTTTAGAATCCTAACCTTTCCTGGAGAAATCCATGTTGTTTATCATATGACTTACTCACAGAACCACCATCAGCTGGAAGAGAACCCACCTCAAGGTCCTGCAAAATGAGAACATGTAGTGTCACACAACATGATGATGAAGTAAATAACTACTTAGCAATTAATAGTATTCTGGTAAGGTAATACTGAAATATATACCACTTCAGTATCCTTTATTCCCGGATAGAATGCCTGCTTGTCAGCTTCTAATACAGAAATTGCTGGCAATGTTTCAGGCAAATGCTCTTGTTGAACAAGGCATTCACCCAGAAATACTTTATTTGGATGAAATGTTGGGGGGACGAAAGGCTGTGAAGTACCGGGCAATCTATCAGAATTTAAGGAGTTGACGAACCCCTCAAAGCCTGATGATATAAATTTGCATTCTAGATCATAACTGGTACTGAAAGATTTTGCGTCACAAAATGTCCAATTTCTCCAATCAAGGCGCACATCATCATCCTACATAGCACAATTTGAGTTTCCACCCCAATGTGAGAACAGTATATACAGGTGACCCTCTATAGAATGTTTGACACAAGGCCTAGAAATTAAAACATACCTGACTTTTTTCAAATACATGGATAGGGCCTATGGTAATTTTACGATCTTTTTTCTCACTTGGGCACCAGTTTTCCAAATCTATTACATCCTTTTGTTTCTTGCCCACTTTCCATGATGAGAAAAAGGGATGCAGTTGCTTTCCTGCAAGCAAGCGTGAATTTTCCTGGCATGGGATGAAATAAAGCTACTTAGCCATGGACCTGAATAGTTAATACACCAAACTTGCACTGAAGACTGTAGTTGGAAACCCAAGTTATTTCCATGTACCTTTAAATTAGACAAATAAAGTTGCTCATTACAAATTAATGATGCAAGGATAACACAAACATATGCACTGCCCGCATACTAACAACATACGATCACAATCAAGTGATGCTAAAGCAAGTCAAGAAAATAATAGGTACTGACCTCAGCTATTATCTTAGCCTCTAACCTCAGGTTAGGAATTGGAGGAGGTGATGCTTCATCAGTCAATATTTGTCTCCCGCATGCACCATTCACACCATTAGTTTTGGCACTTTTCTTGGGAGTACTCCTTTTCGTTGGTGGTGTACTGTTTCTCTTCGGCGTACTATTAGAGGGATCCTTGTCTTTTACTTTCTGATAAAAGAGACAACATTCTCAGACAATTACACTCCACACAATAGAAGTTGGGCTATTTCAACTTCCAATTATATCAAATAGTTAAAAGCCAGCAAAACCTATACACCCAGTGATAGAAAAGTTTCAGTTTGATTCATCTTCCAAAGTTCCTCAGTAATGGTTGCAAAAGAAGCTACGAGTGAGCTAAATTCAACTCAAATTAGGAACATTTCAAAATTTCCTAAAAATTAACTTGCACACAACTCACCTTCTTTGGAGTTCTTGGTAGAGGCGCTGTTTTCCCCTTTCGCTTTCGCCTCTTCTGACTCCCAGTACACTCCTCGTCTCCATCAACCTCCTCATCACCGCTAATTTTATCTCCCTTTTGATCAGCGTTGGTTTCAGCTTCAGGTGGTTTCTGCGAGAACAGCGTGGACTGCACCAATTTCCGGCGAACACTTCTCCGATCCGGCGGCAGCGGCTCGGCGGCATTGGACTCCGCCGCAGGAGCTTCTTCTTGATGTGATTTAAGATCCATGAGGTTAATTTAGGGTTGTGAAATTAGGGTTGAGGGAGAGAGATTGGGGATAGCTATGGCTGGTGTGAGCCTGAGGTGCAACAAAGCGTGATCTATCATCTATAGAGAAGAGAGAATGAGGAAATAAAGGAGGGAATTAGGAATCCGTTCCCGCCTTGGAAAGGATAGTTCCTATTTTATTTTTATTTTTATTTGTTGTAGAATTTAATCTTGGATTTCATACTTTTATTATTTAGTCCAATGCTATACGTACCAAACAAAAATTGTACATAGTGACGTTTCAACTAATTATATACTCCATCCGTCCCAAAATGAGTGTCTTGTTTCATTTTCATTTTTGTCCCAAAATGAGTGGCTTTTTTTTTTTTTT
>JAYMTH010003106.1:0-11394 GCA_036897465.1 Pelargonium australe | reverse complement strand
CACTCTTAAAAATTTTAGTTTATCAAAATGACTACTCGATATATGTATATAAATGATGATAAAATTAATCAAGCAATTTGCATTATTTTTTTTTAATGGGAAATTGTCGCTATCATTCTTATACTTGTTGAAACTATGAAGTTGGCCCTTGAATAATGTTTTTATATGGGTATGACTTTTATAATTTTTGAAACTTTGGTTTTGATTCAAATGATCTGTTATTGTCGATTTTCTATGACCACGCACGTTAGTGAGAGCGCGACGTGGTGGACCGTTTAGCTGGATGAATGACGTGAAAAATATCCAACGTGGACGGATGACATGGCGTTTTCAAGACCAAAATGAAACACACAATGTGATCTAATATCGAATCTTTAATTGCTATGTGTTGTTATTGTTGTTCAAATCATTTAAAGCCAAAGTGGTGGCTACCGGTGGAGAAGTAATAAAATTGATGAGGTGGCTCACTTTTCTTGACACGTAAGGCTAGTTATATGTGGGTCCCATCTAAACACGGACCAACCAAATCTCCCAAATCTGCCACATCATCAAGTCGGTTCTTCAACAACACAACAACCACCACGAGCGCGGACCCACCACCGTACCATACTGTACTGTGCGTACAGTTCCGGTGCCAGTGCATGCACGAGATGTGTGGGTCCCGATCGATGCGAGACATGTGAACGTGCCACCAAGATCTCTCCGAACAATCGCCACGTGGCGACACGAGGTCCGTCCACGTGGTGATCGTCTCGCCGGTGAAGATGAGATCGAGTGCATGTGATTATCGATTTTTTGGTTTTTGTTTTGGGTAAGGTTGCTTGGTCCTCACGGCTAGTTGTGGTTGTGATTTGAGTCATGAGGTGTGACTAAATTTAATTTGCTCACTCTCTTAGATTCAAATTGTCAACTATTTTCAAAAGGGTTTTTGTTAGGTCACCAAGGCCTCCACTTTCCAACTCACCATTTTTAAACTTTCGGGTCAAGCTTATAGTCGACTTACGGGTGAGTGAGAGTCTATTAAACAAATGAGAGAATAACGTGTCGTTAGTTATCTCACATATTCGTTTCAATTAATTTTTAAGTGCAAGTCGTCCATATGAATTGATTGTGCAAGAGACAATACATATAGAAGTAATATTTTATTACAACAAACACTAACGAACAAATTGTCGACCGAAGCAAATCGACATAATATCGTCGCAAAATGAGTTTTTCGAGTAAATTGGATATACCATGCTTACGTGTTTGGAGCATGTTGAAATTTGGTGCTCGTAGAAAGCATATCATTATCTATATCGTTTAGGGTCATTTTGAGACCGTTTAAACACATTTTTTTTTAACTTTTTAATAGCAGATAGTATTACCTAAGAAAAATAATAAATAAATAAACAAACCATTTGAAGAATCTCACATTTAGGTGCCGCCACAACGTGCTTAAGTTAAATGATATAATATGGTTATAGTTAACATAATATTGACAAACTAGAACAATCTAGAGTGGAAATAAATAAATAATTAAACAAACACTTAATCATTGGACTATTTGTATATTTATATATACTATAAAAGCTCAACCAAAAAACGGGTTTATAATGCATATTAGAGCGCCACATCATCAACTTTTTAGTTTTAACACAAACTTTTACATAATTATAAAATTAACCTCAGTGTACAATAAGATAACTTAGGTAAACAAAATATGGAAACTGAAGTTATAATAAAAAATTTAGTTTTAGAAATTTAAATATATACCATTATTACAATTATTTTGATTTATTATACAAAATAATAAATTAGAACTCAATTAATTAAGTGAGTTCAAATTCATAATTATTAAATTCAGTTGAATTACCCGTGCATCGCACGGGTGTATAAACTAGTTCTTAATATAAAATGGTGAAAAAGAGGCATATTGTATCCTTTAGGGAGAGGTAGGATGTCAATTTAAAAAGGAATTGTATCTTATTCCAGTAAAAAAAGCATGTGTTCTTTTGGTCTAGCTAATTAGCCATTCCAACACAACACTAATGACCGATAATAGTCCTAAATCATCACCATTTCTGTTTAGTTGTCAATGAAAATTTCCCATGCACATTGTTTTTGTTGTTGTTTCCTTCAGTTTTAAATTTTAATGCTTTATAGGTACAAGAGAAAAAGATCAAGAAGGTCTGTGATGTGAATGTTGATCCTTCAAAAGCTCTGGGAAATGGTCCGGCTGTTGGTTCCAGTGTGTCAATGACATCCAAATCTATTGTTCCAAATGGAGGATGTACTGATCAACAGTTAAATTCTTTGAGCAATGACTTGACATTTCCATCCGTGGGTGTCTCATCCCTACATTTGCCTGTGGTAGTTGTACTCAATCTGTTATCTGTCGTCAATTTTCGTTTAAATATATTGCAACGTTTGTGTTTTTTGGATTTTAGAGATAAATATATTGAGAATCTCTATTTCAATTAGTCATTCATCAAAATTTATTGGCAACAGCTAACAACTTGTTGCTATTCTATACAACACGCACTTCTAACACCACACAATTGTGAAGTTTAGGTAACCAGTCAGGAGACTAGCCTACTAGCGAGATGCCGAAGGATCTATGCTCATGCACATGATTACCACATCAATTCCATATCTAATAACAGGTGAATTCTATAGTTTATATGCATGCCTGATATTGTTCTTTTCATTTACCATTCTGTCTAAAGAATGAGAAGAGAGGAAAATAGTCTAGGATGAAGTTTTACATGAAATATTGATTTGCATTTTTAATTTCCGGTGCTTGATTGTCCAATCTAAGATGCATGTTCTCGTTTGCCATGAAAATCCGATTTTGACTTTCTCTGACCACTTGAGATTACTTTCTTGTTGCTTTTGTAGTGATGGTGAAACTTTTATATCAGCCGATGATCTGCGTATAAATCTTTGGAACTTGGAAATTAGCAGTCAGAGCTTCAATATTGTTGATGTGAAGCCTACAAATATGGAGGATCTAACTGGTAGAAATTTCAGTGTGCTGAAGAGCAATACTCCGTATAAATTAATCTTTATCATATAATATTAGTTATTTTGAAGTAAAATTATGTAAAATGGTTCCCCTTAAATAGATAAAGGAAGATTCTTTCTGTTCTCTTGTTGCCTGGTATTTGTTTTTCCCATTGTTTGATTTTGTTTTCTTCCTTTCCTTTTTTTTCTTTTCCTCCCTGTAGTGGGTTGGAATGTGAGAGTCAATTTGACCTTTACTTAGTGACAGCCTTTCTCTCATCAGTAGTGTTTATCTTAAAAACAATTTATTTTTGGTCAAGTTGCATGTGTTTAATTTAGTTGTTTTTGTATTTGCAGAAGTAATAACTTCAGCGGAATTTCATCCTACACACTGTAATACATTAGCATATAGTAGTTCAAAGGGCTCAATCCGTCTTATTGATATGCGGCAGTCAGCATTGTGTGATGCGCATTGCAAATTGTAAGTGATTCAGAGCTCTTTCTTGCATATGGTTAGAGGAGCAAGAAGCACCACTTGTTGCACTCCACTTTTTCTTTCTTTCTTTCTTTTCTTATACTATCAAAACTGTACAGGTTTGAGGAGCAAGAAGCACCCACTTCAAGGTCTTTTTTCACAGAGATAATTGCATCAATTTCTGACATTAAGTTCGCTAAGGACGGAAGACATATACTGAGCCGTGACTACATGACTCTTAAGGTTATATTTTTTATTAGTTGTTAACCGTGTTTTGCTTCTGTGAACAATTTTCATTAATATCTAATTGAGATTTAAAGCTATAAACAAATGTTTATTTTCATAAGTCCTGAAAGTTCTGCACTCTCTTTTGATTTGCTGCATTTCGTGCATACAATGATTCATTACTTGGAAAGAAAAAAAATTCATGCGATGCAAAAGTTAAGACATGAAAAGATTTAAAAATCTAAAAAGGCATAAAAGATACTCGAGATGTTGCAGAAGTAGAGGGACATTGTGAGGAGGGAGGGAGAAACTTAATAATTATGGAGTGGTTTCTATTTTCTTGTTTTTCTATTTTTGTTTTAATTCTTGTTGCGTGGTTTTATGCATATATGTAGGATTATATGGACACTGTTGAAGAGCAGTTTTATTAGATTAGAGTTATAAAGCTAGAATTAGATTAGAACAATCTTCATATGTATTAATGATATTTGTCCCAAATATTGTACTAAATGATGTGTCAGCTCGTGAGATATGACACATCAACTATCTTATTGATAACTTGAATCACAATCACCAAGTGCGCAATACTGTCTTACGAACCAAGCACTCCACAACCAGAATTCATAGGAGGTTGTGGTATATATGGCGTGTTATTATTCATTTAAATTTAATTTTGCACAAAAAATAATTTTAGTCCGCTACATAGATTGCCATGTCACTTTGTTCAGAAAAAAATTGTACAAAATTTGGAACAAATAGCATTAAACATAGTTAAAATTAGATTGCAACTTATTATAGTTTATCAAATAGGAATGTGACACTATTGTAGCCTATATATGCATTGTAAAGTTCATTTGATTGAAATCAAGAATCATCTAAAGATGAATTCAAGATTGGATAAACCTAGAAAGTCAGAAAGTTTACTCACGCAAAGACATGTACATAAGCATCGACGTTTCAGAGTCCGCTACAACCAGTATATGAAAACAATCCTCTCTCTGATGCACTGTGTGTGATGCTAGCTTACTCTGTTCCCTTATCTGATACCTTCCACAACCCAAATAAGTGATGCATGCCAGACAGCATGAATGTGGCTATCTGTTCAGGGTAGGATTCGGGTAGGATCTGATTAAAACATATATTGATCTGAGGTGTAAGAAGATAAGAATCTGAGGTGGAAAAGAAGTTTGTCTGATGTGAGCTCTTTTAAGAGAGAAGTTGGTGGCCTAGATAAGCTGAGGGAGTGTTTCTTTGATATAATTGGTGTTTTTGATTCTTATTGACAGGTTACCTTTGGATATTTAGGGTGTTGTAGGTCTGGTTTTTAGGTGTGGTTCAATTTATACCTACTGATAAATCACATTTTTGCCACCTCTACTCCTGTCAGTTTACATGGACTAACCTAAAAAAATATCTTGTCAGATTAGTAAAATTTAACTAATACTGTCATATTGACAGAACAGCTATATTTTTTTTCATCATTCTTCATGAAGGAAGCAACACCATCATTCTCAGCACTCTTACCATTGTTCTTTCAGCTGGACATTGTTTTTGTGCATTTACTAGTCTTCACTCTTCACACTGTCATTTAACTGTTGTACACTTCTGCTGATAAAAAATTAAAAAAAACTGTTGTACACTTCATCTTTGCACAACCTTCCATTGTGGTGTGTCATCTAACTCTTTTAGAATACATTATCTTTTCATGACCTTCTGTTGCTGTGTCATTTAACTCTTTGAGAATACTTTATCTTTGCACTCTCTTTGGACCTCATGGAATTGCATGTGTAACTTTAATCTGTCTCACCGATGAAAAAAAAAACTTTAATCTGTCTAGCTGCAAGTTGTCATTTTGGTTCACTCTGGTGTTTAATTTCGATGATCACAATTGATCAATTGATACTTATTACTTTGCCTGGGTTCATCAAAGTATTCTTCATCCCTTGATAATCTCTTATGATGTTTTCTGACAAGGTTTTGTTTTTCTTTTGTTATCAGTTGTGGGACATAAATATGGATTCTGGCCCGGTTGCAACTTTCCAAGTTCATGAACATTTAAGACCCAAGGTAGCATATTCTTCTATGTTTAAAGAATCTGAGCATTAAGTACGATCTTATTTGTTTTAACTCGTTCCCTTGACCAGCTTTGTGATTTATATGAAAATGATTCAATCTTTGACAAATTTGAGTGCTGTTTGAGTGGAGATGGACGTCGTGTGGCTACTGGTTCCTACAGGTCTGATTTTCAGTGTGTGATCATTTTATAATAATGACGTTTCATCATGATAAGTTGATAACTATACTTGCTCATTAATAAATGGTTTACTGCACTTCTTTTGACTCCAGCAACCTGTTTCGCGTGTTTGGTTGCTCTGAAGGAAGTGCAGAGGCAACAACTTTGGAAGCCAGTAAAAACCCAATGAGGTATGTTTTCCAAAATATAAACTTACCCCAGATTTAGAACTCCCGACTCAGTTTGTCATAGCCAGAATTTGGCATTTCGGCGCAATTAAATTATTTTTGTTATATGTTCAGTATCAAAGCAATGGATATTTCATTAGCTGTCAGAAATCTAATTGACTAATTTGTCTTGTTTGCTTTTGTATTACATTCTAGGAAACAAGTCCAAACACCTTCAAGGCCTTCTAGATCCTTGGGCAATTTCTCCCGTGTTGTACGGCGAGGTATGTTCTTCCGCATGCACTTCTGCTTAACAAGTGTATCAAGTCTGAGATATTGTTAACTATATGTAGAAAGTCATCTGAATCACAATAACAGAAGTTATTGATCAGATCATTAGGTCTCAACAGAATACATTTTAGTTAATTTATTTTATATTATCAATTAGCTTGTTCGTTCCTTGTAAATATGCTGTGTTCTAATATCTGTTTGTGTGGATGTTTTTCCCCGTATGTTTTTACGATGCAAAATGAGCAGATAATAGTGGAGTTGATACAAATGGAAATTCATTTGACTTCACAACCAAGTTATTGCATCTAGCATGGCATCCTTCTGAAAACTCGCTTGCCTGTGCCGCTTCAAACAGCTTGTACATGTACTATGCATGAAAACACATTCATGCTTGGCTGGAGTATTTTGTTGATTTTGGCAAAAGGTATGCCTTCTGAGCCAGTGATGCGAAAGCCGTCACCTCCTGTTTATCCGATTCCAGCAGAGCAGAGCTCCTTCCAACTCTAGGGTCCGATGATAGTTGGTATTATTGAATTCTTGAAGATCCCATTCCCGGGCAGGTGGTGCAATTCCGATGAGTATTGTTTTGGTAAGAAGAAGAAAAGTAAAAGATAGACTTGTGGCCCGTGTTACTGTGCTCTGTTTAGGTAAAAGACAAATATAATTCTGGTTAACGAGACTCGGGAAAGAAAGAAGAAAAGAAAAGGGTTGTGGCAGAAGTTGGTGTTGGAAGGAAGGAAAGAGTTGAGGTGCATCAATTCTCATTGATTCCTGCCTGGGCCTTCTTCAACTTTGTATTATTCCAACTTCAAAGTTTTATGACTTTTTACCATGATTATTATGTTATATCTCAGTCTAACCATTTTTTTTTCCTGCTCTCAAACACTTAATTCTCACTTTTCCTTGTTCTTTTGGTAAATAATTTTAGGTTTACTGTCATTTTTACTCTGGAGGTTGGTTAAATAATGATATCATATTAATAGCTTGAAGGTTGGTTGTAGGTTGGTTGTAGCTTGGAAGATAATGACACTATAGAGCTTGTTTGTGGGAGGTCTACTAGACTCCTGCATGGCCATATCATATTCATAGCTTCTTGTTGTCGGAAACAAAAAATAACACTACATTATTGACTCGTACTAGATTACCATATATATGAGTCGACTTCATATTTAGATACAAATGTTTTTATTTTGTATAAGAAACCATTTATGGATTTAGGTTGCCCTATTGTTGGTTGACATAGATGCGATAATGGTCAACCTCACTTTTAAGCATAACGTCTGTATACACTAAAAGGCTGACCAATTATATTTGGTATGAGTTGACCCTCATGTATAAAGATAAGTTTCTTAATGTTATTTATGCGCTTGTTTGACTCGCAGGTCAAAGCACACGCACTAAGTTGTCGAGGTGGTAGTTTTCTTGTCCATGTACACGAAGGAATTCTTAAGTATTACAATTTTGTTTTAAGTCTTTTTTCATGATTTGATCTACATAAGCTTGGTCGGCTGGTGCGCTTGATCTTGTTGCCCGACAACCTGTCACTTGCGAGAATCAAGACACCAAAGAACGATGACCCAGGATGGTGGTTCCGGAACACCGCCTCAAGCGTAAGGGAAAGCCCTTGGTGATTCCGCGAAGCTCTAGAGAGCATTTTAAAGAGAGAAAGTGGAAGTGAGTTATGAGAGAGATTCCCTTCTTCACGTGAGAAGTTATATTTATACGAACCTCATTGGTGCCACATGTCGTCGTGTGATTTGCTAAGATCGAAGTGGAACCCACTTGGGAGGCTTGGTGCGTTACACGCCGGTCGAACGCGGCTGACCCCTTGCGCCGTCCCGTGACCCGAGGGCGGGTCATCCTTGGGTGGTCGGAGTGCTCGGGGGACTTGGACCATCTCGGCACGAATGGTGGAAGTCATGGCGAATCGTGGATGGATGCGTGAGCATGGAGGGGTGCGCAGACACGGACAAATATAGGTGCCTCGAGGATGGCTTGAGTCATCCGCGGATGAGGCACAGAACGTCCGCGAACGGATGGAAGCCTCGCGGATGGCTTGGACCATCCGCGGATGAGGCTTGGAAGGAAGGACGATTCTGCGGATGGATCTGGATGGACGCGAACAAGCGGCGGAAGGGAACGAAAGCCTCGCGAGTGGCTTAGACGGAGGCGGACGCCCTGCGGATGGAGCCAGATAAGTGGCGGACATCCGCGGATGAGTCCGGATGGACGAAGTCTTTCATGGACGGACACGGGATGGTCCGCGGACGGGTTGTGGACGTGGTTCGGATAAGAGCGGATGGACGTGGATGGCTTGGCCCATCCACGGACATGCACGGAAGGACTCGGGGAGGTCCTGGACTGCCAAGGAAGACCTTGGGGAGGAAACGGACGACACAAGCCATGGGGGCCCGTACAGACGTCCGTATTGGTCATCCTTGGGCTTAGCCAGTACAAACACGGGGTTGGGGCTCCTTGGCTTGACGTGGCTTGGATGCCTATGGAGACCCTTGAAAAGGTCTTGGATACGCTTTGGACGACACGGTACAGGTCACGATAAGGCTTGGCTGACCCATACGAACATGGGCCTTGGTCCTCCAAGGTTTGGTTTCCGTCTGGCTCCGGCTTGACTTGCTTCGTGCGTGTATGGTCTTTGGAAAATATCGTATTAACTTGTAACGACTCGGGCCATCTAAGGACAAATGACAGAGAGTCTTGGCTCGAGTCTTCGTGGACGGGCTTAGCTTGGCCCCTTAGTGAGTTTAGGGACGTCAAGGTGGCTTAGCTCGGGAACTTGACTCCATGGGACTTGTCCCATGACTTCGGGGAGTCTCCGCCTCAAGAGTCGTCTGTTGGCGCTTGGCACGCGCCATGGCTTTGTGGACCGTTGAGCGATGTTGGTCGTCGCCGGTGGCTTCGGAGGCGACCATTGGCGCTGGGCGCGCAAAATGGACTTAGGCACCGCCAAGTGATGGTGTATGTCGCTGACGGATTCGGATGCGACCATTGGCGTTTGGCGCACACAATGTACTTGGGCACCGCCTAGCGATGTTGGATGTCACTGACGTATTCACAGCCACGGATTGGCGTTGGGTGCGCACAATGGACTTGGGAACCGCCAAGCGATGTTGGATGTCGCCGATGGCTTCAGAGGTGAGTCTTGTGCTGGTCTGATGCCTTAGAAACGTGACTTGAGGCCGAGCTTCATAGTTGTGAGTTTGGTGATGTGGTGCTCGAGCGCCACATGTTGTGTTTTCATTTGTTTTCAAACTTCTGATTTTTTTAGTAGCATCAATTCTTATTCTCCAATTGCTGGTAAAGGGTTGATAAGTTTATCTAAAACTTTACCCCTTAAATTTGTCTTTCACGTTCCCAACCTTGCATGTAATCTTCTATCAACCACTAAACTCTTTAAAGATTCTAATTATCGTGTTGTTTTTTTTTTGAATCTCATTGTGTGTTTCAGGATCAAAGATTAGGAAGAACGATTTGAAGTGCTATATAAGATGGTATATGGGCTCTATTGTTTTGAAGATAAATACTCCAAGAATAAAAAAAAGCTCAAGACTTAAGTATTATCAATTCTATTCCTATTAAAGATCAAATAATACTTTGACACTATAAGCTACAGCACCTAAGTTTTTCCTATCTTATAAAATTGTTTCCGTATTTATTTCAAGGATTGAATTTTCCAACTTTCAATTGTATAAACTACATTTTATCGGAAAATCATAGGAACATTTATCCTCCAAGGATTTGTCAATCTTGAAGATCATTTTACTTAATACATAGTGATGTTTGGGGTCCCTCGAGGATCCACAAAATTGCATAAAAAATGGTTTGTGACATTTGTTGACGATTAACTTGTTAATCATGTTGAGTTTACGTAATGAAATTTGAGGTTGAGAACTTGTTCAAAAACTTCTATACTATGACTGAAACCCTAGTTCACAAAAAAATTGGAATTCTTCGTATTAATAGTGGCACAAAATATTATAAAAAATAAATAAAAACTCTAGATGAAATTCATCATCAACCTACTAATGTTTGATACACCACAACAAAATAGAATAGCTGAGAGGAAAAACATTCATTTGTTAGAGGTGTCTTGTGCTATTATGTATTCAATGTGTCCCTAATTTTTTTTGTTGGAGAAAAGCATTAATCTAATAGCAACCTACTACCTCTGTTTCATAATAAATGTCGTTTTAGAGTTTTTCACACATATTAAGGAAAGTTGTTAAATGACTTTTATACCTTTAACTAAAATACACAAAACTCATCATTGCTATTCCATTAATATAGTATTAAAGTTAAAAAAAATTCATATTCTTTGTGAAAATGTCATTATGATAAAAGACATTATAGGAAAATCATGTGTAAATGTTTGGTAAAAGTGAAAAGTGACATTTATTTTGAAACAAAAATTGAAGTGTAAAACGACATTTAATATGAAACGGATGTAGTATTTAATTAATAGGATGCCTACTCGTGTTCTTAACTACAATACACATCTTGAGAAGTTAAATTCTAAGCCCTTTTGGTGGGTTTGGACTTTTCGGTGCGCTGTGCCCCTCTACGCGCATACTTTGATCTCGGGTCGGTACCGGTCCAATTGACTGTGGTCTGAGACTCCACCTGAAGTCTAATTTGTGATCCACGTTGACCTTTTGTCTGACTGAGCGAGTCACGTTGACCTTTTGTTACTATAGTCAATTTATTTCTGATTTCTTTTTTGACGAATCAGACGGGATTATATATATTTGCAAACAATGCTTTGATTATTTTGTAAGGGAGATTATAATAAAAATTCAAACTTATATGATTTATTCATGTACCACCAAGCGAAACTAACATCAACGAAAAGAAAATATAGATAAAAGGATTTATTTTATTCGTTCCCTCACATGATATTAAACTAGTATTTTAGCCCAGCCTTACTTGGGTTCTAATTTTTGAGTAAATAATATATTATAGTATACATACATTTTTGGAACGGACATTTATACTTAATTATA
>JAYMTH010003105.1:0-11394 GCA_036897465.1 Pelargonium australe | reverse complement strand
ATTTTCCAATTAAACTCCTTAGCACATTCCACGAGTCCCGCCTTCTACTCCGACTAGGCTCGCCATAAAAGCCAGTAAGCCGCCACTCTCCCACTCTCGGCCCCCTTACCTCAGCATCAATGAAGTTCTTCGAAAAACTGATCACCTTCACGTCCTCCACACCCTTCCACATCAATGCAAGCCCACCACTCCTTCCTACCGAGTCAACTACAAACAGCCCCTCCATTCCCATTCGCACTTGAATACCATCCAACCTCGACTTCTCACAATGCATTTCCATGAGAAACACAAACTTGGGCATCTTCTCCTTGACCAGGTTGGTCAATGCGCGAACTGTCCTCGGGTTGCCCAACCCTCGACAGTTCCAACTGAGTAGACTCATTGCTCCCTGCTGATCCCCTCCCAGGGGACCGCCGATATATCAATATTAATGCCAGACCCTCTCTACTCACCCCCCTCCTCCGTCCCGTTTCTACCGTTCACACCATCTTCCAACTCCACCCTCCTTCGTTTCCCGTCGACAACATTCACCTCCGCCCTCGCTTCTTTCATATCCGGGTCCACAATGCTTGTACCCGCAGCTCCCAAAACCTGCACCACCCCAGTTCCCAGTCCTCTCTGTTCTCCCGTGATCACTGTCCCACCAATCTACCCACTCCTCCGCTACCGAGTTCACCACCGACTTCACCGGTGCTCTCATAAACACTCTGTATGTCTTCTCCACCCCCTCCGGCTGGTCCATAAGTGTTTCACAAAGTGTATCACTATGACCAATAATCCCACAATAAAAACAAAAAGTAGGGAAACGTTCATATTTAAAGTCGATCCACACCATTTCACCCCTTGCTTTTCTCATTCTCATTCTCCGCTTCAATGGCTTCCTCACGTCGATCACCACTCTTATCCTCATCACATTCATCCCCGTTCCTGAGAAGTTCTTCTTATCTGACATCTCAAACTTCCCAACAAAGTTCCCAATATCTTTGCACACACGCTCCGATCTATACCCCGGCGGCACATTGTGCAATTGCACCCAAAAACTTGACTCGAATAACTCCACATCATTAGGAGCCTGACCCTCCTTCAATTGACCATAAACTAATAAATGTCGGTTAAAAAACCATGGTCCCCCATTCAATACTCTCATCATATCCCTTTCGTGGTTAAAAATGAATAAGTACCGAACCACCCCATCCCCATCATATGGCACCTCCACCGCCTTCATCTTCTTCAGCGGCCTCCACAGTTGGGCTATCATCAGTTGCATTGCCCTAAAGTTGATTGGCGTCTCCGTCACGACGCGACCAACCAGGACCCATCGATCCACCTGCCCTCCCACCACAACAACCTCTTCCTCCCCATAATCCAGATCCACGACATCCTCATCATCCTCACCATTCAAGTCTATTTTCGCACACCTATCCTCCAGATCCTCCATGTTCTCCGACCTCATGCTTTCTGTCTCCATATCTCCGTCACCGTAAACACCAAGCAATCACACGAAACAAAAAACAAGCCGCACGACACCAGTTCTCGCCGTACCAACTGTACGAAACCCTAGCAGTTTCAACGTAAAACCCTAACTAATAACCGAACCCTAGTCAAAAGACTAGACGCTAGTCAACGGACTAGAGAAAACCACAATGTCATTAGTTTATAGATTGGTAATTAGAAAAAACACTTCTAACATTCAATTTTAGAAATAAAACAAATTATTTCTTATCCACTTGAACAACTAATTTCCATCGAAATTATGTAATTAGAGTACACGAATTTCGCTATTTTATTTCCTAAAACAAATTACTGAATAAACTTTTTTTTCCTAAAATTTACACATTATTATAATTAAAAAATTGAACTCGCATATTATTTTAAAAATTAAAATATAGATTAACTGAAATTTGTCTAAATTAATTCTTTGATTATTTGCGAACTCTATTTTTAGTTTCTGATTTTGAACTTGTGCAGTAGAAATTTCCGAGAATTTTGACCATAAACTGTTTTGCTAATTATAAACACTTTCCTATATCCATTTTGTTTTGTTTTTTTTGTTTTTGGGA
This sequence comes from Pelargonium australe, assembly GCA_036897465.1. Taxonomy (NCBI): domain Eukaryota; kingdom Viridiplantae; phylum Streptophyta; class Magnoliopsida; order Geraniales; family Geraniaceae; genus Pelargonium; species Pelargonium australe. The sequence goes on along the minus strand of JAYMTH010003105.1, from coordinate 9,334 downwards.
GAAATATATCCATTTTGTTTTTACTTTCATTTAATCGGAATATGTAAATGTTTTTATTAATCAGAAAAGAAAATAAATTGACTTGGGTCCCGGCAAGGAAGCTGAACAATATCTAGGAGCACTCTCTGTTCCAGGCTCGAATTCAGAACCCAACAAAATGATCTGAAAGAGAGTGGATTCGTAATTTGATTTCCTTGCTGATACATGGCGTTTTCGCTTTCGTTTTGGCTGTGGTTGTCGAATTGATCGAAAATATCTGCGTATCGACAGGTCGGTTCCATGAATGTTTGAGCTGGCCAGCCATTACCCACCATCCAAATTTCATTTTTTTCTTCGAATTTCATGAATTTTTGAGGTGGGTTTCATTCCTCAGCTGATATTTTAATTTCATGAAGTTTTTGTCATGTGTTTTGTTTTTTTTTTGGATTTTTTCCTTTTTTGCTTCTCTTAGATTTTTGATTGTGTAGTTGGATAAGGATGTGGTGTAGGATTGATAGCGAGTTTCTTATTGAAATTTATGGTTTAGGGTTAGATTTTGTGTCAAGTGGTGGGTTGGTTTTCTAGCATTTTCCAGGTTGCTCTGAGATAGTGATATTTGATAAGTTGAACTGTCAAATATTATAGATGTACTGTCTTTGACCCATATTATCTACTTGCGGTTTTAAACCTAAATTTATCATTTGCTTGGAATATTATTGAATTTTGTTAGAGGATCAGATTTTTTTGGGGTCCAGCTCCAACTTGACTTGTATGATTTATGGCTTTTGTATTTGACATGTATGACAGTTGCTTGGTTCTCCAAAACAGGCAAAGAGGCTATATTAGTGTGTTAAGTGCTTATGCAGTTATGTACATGGTTGATCGTAGGTGAGAGTTTTCAGAGATGATTCAAGGGAAGGAGAAGAAGTTCCTTACGGTGGCACCTTTTGAGTGTGCTTGGGGTAATGATTTGAAGTTTCAAGAAGCTGGGAGGGGCTGTGTGGCTTTTGAAGCTTTTGCTCACAATGATGTTACAGTTGTGTTCCGGGAAAACGTGGGCAGCCAACACTATCATTATAAGTGGGATAATAGTCCACACTATACTGTGATAATTGGTAGTCACAAGAACCGGAGATTGAAAATTGAGGTGGACGGCAAAACTGTGGTTGATGCAGAGGGTGTTGGGCTTTGTTGTTCTTCAGCGTTTCAGGGGTATTGGATTAGCATATATGATGGGTTGATTAGTGTTGGTAAGGGGAGATACCCTTTTCAGAATCTTGTGTTCCAGTGGCTGGATTCGAGTCCGAAGTGCAATGTTCAGTATGTTGGGCTCAGTAGTTGGGATAAACATGTTGGGTATAGAAATGTTAATGTGTGGCCATTGACGCAGAACTACATCTCCATGTGGAAGCATGTTGATTTTGGAGAATACAGAAGGGAGGAGGATGGTGAGGAGGAATTTGAAGATGATGACACGGGCTATGAAAAATGGGGACTTGAAAATTTCCTTGAGAGTTGGGAGTTATCAGATATGTATTTCATCGTTGGTGAAGAGGGAAGACTTTTGCCTGCTCACAAGGTTATCTTGTGGGCGTCTGGGAATTTCTGTTTGAGTCTGTCAGATGAAGATGTTATCCAGCTTCCAGATGTGTCATATCCAGTTCTTTATTCTCTTCTTCAATACATCTACACAGGCAAGACACAGGTATACTTGCTATTCCCATTTTCTACAAACAATTTACAGCATGAAGTTCTGCCTTTTTGTTCATATATTTTTTTGCACTCTTTCTTAGCATTTTCTTAAGTAACTATTATTGTGCTTTTCTTTTTGATGCTCTGCTCACAAAACATAGCAATTGGTTAGGACAACTCTTTAGAAACAAGGGATAATCAGTCTAGTAGCAGTAGACAGCTTGGCATTGTTTATTAACAGGAAAGAAACATCTTGAACATCTATAACCAAAATAGCCCGTAGATGTTATGTTATTTTTCTCTCACTTCATCTTGAACATATATAGTCTTACCGATAACAGATTATGGATGAACTAACCATCCAAATAGCTATCTGAGATCATCAATTAATTTCTGAACTTAGGAGAACCTGCTATTGTGTTAGTCCCAGGTGGTTAGTTCTTAAACATCATTCCAATTGTTTCCACAGTATCGTACTACACTTGATGGATCAAAAAGTGCTCATTGGTCAGTGCATTCTTATGATGATGTATTATTTTATAAGATATTGATGGAGGCTTGAAGTTCATTATCCTAATCCTTGTTTTTATTTTATGCAGATTCCAGAGTCACAACTTGGTTCCTTGAAGACTCTGGGTTTACAATTTGAAATGATGCCATTGGTGAAGCAATGTGAGGAAGCTATGGAACGTTTCAAACTTAACAAGAAGTTATTTGACTCGGGTAAGAATGTGGAGTTGACGTATCCAAGTTCCAGACCTCATTCTTGTATGGTCTTCCCCTCTGGACTCCCCATCAATCTACAAAGGCTTCACCAGTTACATTTAACTAGAAAGTACAGTGACATAAACATCTATATTGAGGGTCATGGTCTTGTTGCTCAGCCACACAAAATTATTCTCAGTTTATGGAGTGTTCCATTTGCAAAGGTGAGTCACTTTCATATTTTTCCTTAGTTTGTGACTGCCTTATGTCCCTTCATTATCATGTGTAAGGACTTACAATGAGTTTGGCATAGCTTAATTCAACCTTCAAAAGATTTAGCATCGGCACAAGAATAGGAAAGGAAAGGCTCTATTATACATGTGAGATATTTTTGAAAATTTTCTTCTGGAATGTTTTGGACAAGTATAGTTGCTCTGAATAAAAGATGGGAAGTATAAGCTTTTTTCAGGATTTATATTGTATAGTATATTTTCTTTAGCCAACGTATTTGAATTGCTATTGAAAGAACTGCTTGCATTGCCAGATGTTCACAAATGGAATGAGTGAAAGCACTTCCTCAGAGGTTTGTTTAAGGGATGTATCGCCAGAAGCATTCAAGGCCATGCTCAAATTTATGTATAGCGGGGAACTCGATACACAAGATACCATGGATAATGGTACCTTGTTACTCCAGCTTCTTTTATTAGCTGATCAATTCAGAGTCACTCTTCTTCACCAGGAATGCTGCAAATTGCTCTTAGAGTGCCTCTTGGAGGTAGTTTGGTTTATCCTTATTTTCCACATTATTAAATTTGGCAATATTAGCTATAACTATATTTAAAATTTGTCTTTCTACAGTATGCTACTTGTAAGACTAGAATTAAAAGAAGGGGGAAGTGAGTTGCGGTCTCGGACTTCTGAAACAAAAGAAGAGATCCCTTCTATGATAATGAATTATAAGATATTGATACCTCTTGTGTACACATTATATGCAGGGATGGAGTCCTTCTAGGGGAAGATGGTCATACAACAAGAGTTTTTCTATTATGCACAAGTTTAAATGGACGACGAAGCAGACAGTTTTGGCAAAGTAATTGGCCAGTTGCTTTTGATGCTAATTGTTGAACTTTGTTGCAGGATTCAGTATGTCCAATTCTCCAAGCGGTTTCATCGATTCCATCATGTAAACTTATTGAAGAAACATGTGAGAGAAAATTTGCAATGCACTTCGACTATTGCACAACTGCAACAGCTGAATTCATCTTGTTAGATGAGGCAACTTTTAGCAATATCATTCAGGTGGGTCTCACCTCTGAATTGGCTTACTTATCTTTAGATTGATTGGTGACTCAAGGTTTGGTATAGCTTATCGGATGCAAATATTTGGATCCTTGGTTGACTCAGTGAGAATATGATGTGTTCCATAATTGGCACATCATACCCAATCCGTTTTTTGTTTGTTTTTTTTTTTTTTTTGCGATAGATAGTATATGTGGAGTTTCATGTAGAGTTGAGACCTTACCTTTATAAGTAAGGGGTTGGACTGCCAGATTTCCTTGTGATGGGAATTGGACTTTATCATTTGATGAAGTTTAGATATGAAGTTACCCCAACTCCTAAACCTAAGTTCTTAGTCCAGTGTAGATATAGAACTCCCTCTTCCCCTACAAAGAAGGAAGATTGGGGTAGTGCTTCGTACATACTTTTAGAACTTTCAAATGCATAATGATGATGTATGATAATCCCTTGCAGCCAATTCTATAACAGATAATGTGGTTTTGCAGCATCCCGATTTGACAGTAACATCTGAAGAAAGAGTTCTCAATGCAATCTTAATGTGGTGTATGAAAGCCCAGGAACTGTACGGGTGGGAAATAGTAGACCAGTGGTTGGTGTGTTCAACTCCCAAACTCCTTTTTGGTGAACGGCTACAGTCAATTAAAAACTTGTTACCATTTGTACGATTTCCGTTACTGCCATATACCTTGCTTGAAAAGGTATGTCGGTCTTCGATACAAAGATTAACATGTCATTCTAAGAATAATTATTTTTATCACCTAGCCTGAGTATGGTATTTTTATACCGATCTTGCAGTTGGAGAAGAGCAGTCTAAGTGAACAAATGCCTATCTTTGACAATCTTGTGAGTTATGCATTTATTTTCAAAGATTGGAGTTTCAAGGAATGCTTATATATAGATATTCTTCATTATTAATATATTCATATGCTAATGTCTCAGGTGAAGGAGGCCATTAGTTATCATATAAATTCAGGATTAACAATGCCAAAAAATGGCCATACGTAAGTAATTGTTGTTATGCTAATGATTTTCTTTGAAAGTAAAGCACATGGGAAGTGGGAACAGAATTGGAACTTGACAATTACATGCAAAGGTCCAGTTAGCCAACTGAGTCTTGTTTAAATGCATTGGATTGCTATGCATCCTCTCACTGGCAGTCTCCTAGTAGCAGTAAATGTACAGTTGTTAACCAATCCCTTCCCCTCCTTTTCTCTTTCCTTGCCCCTGCCGAGTGCCGAAGATAAATAAACTTCTCATTCTTAAGTGGAAGTAAAACATGATAATTAAGCTAAGTGCAGCCTCTCTCTCCACTATAAAATTTTGGCAATTGCGGTCCATGGAGCATTTCTCATATTGAGAGTGCGCGGTGTTGGATTTATAAGCTTATTTGAATCTCTGTATCATTTCTTTTATCCAGACTCTATGTTCCTATTAAAAATTTGTTCCACGAGTGGGAATTTGTGCCAGAATGAGCCATGATTTTTTTAAACCATTTTTCATGAAACATGATAGAAAAATCACCTAGCATAGTTTTGCCTTTGCAGTGTACGATTTCAACACAGACGATCTAGTTATAGAGAGCTTCTTTACATATGTGATGGGGACAGCAATGGAGTTCTGTACCATGCAGGCACATCATATGGGGAACATCCTTGGGTTAATCCTGTTCTAGCCAAGGTGAGTCCTCAATTTTTATTATTATTATTATTATTATTATTATTGAGATAATCATAGGCTAGCGGATCCATTTATAATACAGCTTATCATCGTTTCAGAGAATTACTATTACCGCCAGCAGTCCCACTTCACGGCATACTGATCCTAAGGTTTTGGTTTCAAGAACATACCAGGTGTGATGGGTTTATACTCTTGCCAAAGTTTCTTTTTAACTCATATTCCTGCCAACTAAATTTAGTTGCCTGTATCAGGGAACATCTTTTGCCGGTCCTCGAATGGAAGATGGACATAACTGTGCATGGTGGATGGTTGATCTTGGCCAAGATCATCAGGTGAACTGTAAATCCATTGTAACATAGGAAATCATTACCGTTTACACTAAATAGGATCATGAAATAGACACGAGTTGTTATAGATCTCATGTAGCTTATAGTTTATGAATAGGAACTGATGGCAGCCCACATTACCTGTTATCAATAGGTCTGCGAGGATAAAATTCATGAACGCAATTCTTTGTTTTCTTTAGAAATAACCTTCTAATTCTAATGCATTGCTCTTGATAAATAAATGCAGCTTATGTGCAACTACTACACCTTGAGGCAGGATGGGTCACGTGCGTACATAAGATTTTGGAATCTTCAGGTGAAAATGGTCTCCAGCATATTCTTTTTGTTGAGCTCTTAAGTGTATTATGGGCATAACCTATTCTTCATTTTCAAATCTCAGGGATCTTTAGATGGAAGAACTTGGACAAACTTGCGAGTACACAACGATGACCAAACAATGTGTAAGCCAGGTCAATTTGCATCTTGGCCCATTGTCGGACCTAATGCCCTGCTTCCGTTCCGATTCTTTAGGGTTGTTCTTACAGGACCTACTACAGATGCTTCCAACCCTAGAAACTTCTGCATTTGCTTCCTTGAACTTTACGGCTACTTCCACTAATTTGCTTTGGATAATGAAAATAGTAGATGTGTCTAGGGCGTTTTCTCTGACTTCTTTTGATTTATACACAGCCCAATAAACTTGTTCTGCAGAGAAATATTCTCTCTTTAGATAATGAAACGTACATGGAATAACTTTTGATCGAATATTGTCCAGATGTTGTCTCTCATTAAGATTTGCTCATATATACTAGTTAGGCAGACTCAAGATACCATGTGCATTTTGCATATTTGCATCAGTTTCAAAGGTAGGTTACTGAGAATTTAGAGGTGGTGTATCTAAACTTTGGCTTCATAGCTTCTTTTGTTTACTTATTGGTTATTGAAAATGATCTATTTACTCCCAAAAAACAAAAAAAAATGCTCATATTAATCCTTGCACCAACAAGTTAATAACATTTGAAAAGATGGAATGAGGAAAAAAGGATACTGGGGTCTGGAATTAAAAATAGCTTTCTAGTTGCATAATATAGCACAAATCATCTCAAAAAGCTGACCACATATTAAGGTCAAAGAAATTAAGTACCAATCTGCTATTCCAATACATGCATTCAAAGAGAATGTACATCAGATCCAGTATGAAAGATCTTTTCCCACTTTTCCCATGGTGCGGGAACTTTTAACTTGTCAAGAGCAAGGATCTTAACAGAAGATGCCACTTGGTAACTGATCAGGAATGTCAACGCTTCGGGAAGTATGGAATAACAAACTATCTTGCAAGCAGATCACCTACGAACTGGTGCTCCACCCCTACCAGGTGCTGTTCCACGGCCAGCAGCCTGAGCCTGCACGGAACAGAATCAAGAATTGGTCAAATTCCCTCCATAAAAACATGTTATGCATAGCTAGTCAAGCAAACAAGGAATTTCAAATACAGCCTTACAAAAACAAGACAAAAAACTAACATTTAACACAGGTCAAATTATTAAGCTCTGATCATATGCTTCTCTGAAGTTACATTCTGCATGAATCCTTGAACTGATAACAACCAAAGCAATATTCCAAACATTGTTGGGGTCGGCTAAATGTATCCTTTAGCAAAAATTCTTGATATTTTTTGCCAGTAATCTCCTCATCCACTTTATCCTACCTAATGATGTTTTCTTTGATAAGCCAAGTGTTCTCACGTGTCACGTTTTTCCTCACTACTTTCCATGTTAACTGAGGTTTACACCTATCCCTTTTAGTATATCCCAACTGAGTTCTCTAACATTTCCTCATAAGATCACTAATTTCTTAACACTCCACATGTCCCATCCTAAAACGATTTTCCCATATCTTATCTTCAACTGGCACTACCCCAACTTTTCATCGATGTTCTCGTTCTTAATTTTATCCTTTCTGGTGCTACCACACATCAACCCAAGAATTTTCATCTCTGCTATCCCTATTTCATGGCATTGTAGACTCTTTGAAACCCAACACTCAGTCATACAACATATCTGGTCATACATCTGATCTACCCTATAACACAAAGAACTCTTGAGTCCTTGTTGCACTTTAACCACCCTCCAGTAATCTTATTTCTAGCATCGTCCTCAGTCTTCCAATCTTTTGAATTATAGGTTCAAGTTATATAAAATAGCATAACTGAACTGCGTCTTACCCCCTATTTTGCTTTTATGTTTCCTTGAACTGACGTACACAGTTAATTATTATGTTTCGAGTCATGCTTTTTCCAAAATTGGTGTAGCAAGACAGGATCTAAATAAAATACAAACGATGTGGAGAAACTTACTCTAGCCCGCATCGCAACAGCTCTACCCCTGCCAACTCCAAGAGATGAGCTCTTCCCCTTCAATATGTCAAAAAAACAAGGATCAGAAAAAGTAAAGGAAGTTCAAAAATCTGATAACTTGATCACGAAAGGTACCTTGATCCTCGCATCCAAACGCTTGAACATTGGAGCATTCTTCAACATGTCTGGCATGACCATAAACCTGTCAAAATTTGAGGTTGTTATGAGAAATTAACAGTGGGAATGTCAAGTAATCGAAGACATTTAGTTAGGCTACCTGACTTTGCTGCCTCGAATGAAGACATGTTCAAGCTGTGAGACCTTCCCATCCTGCAGAAGAGTCAAGCAAAGTAAATTAATAATGGAAAGTGGACATCATTTAAGCTGAAACAGCAATCTTCTTTAGGTTTAGGATCCGACTGATAATCAAAAACTTATAAAGAATATCATATCAAATAGAATAAGAAGAAAGATTTTGAAAAATGGAAATCAACAACTGCCAGAATAGAAAATGAAACACCAACAGAATAACTTTTGGGCCATTAGGATATGCAGTCCCATCTCGTAAGTGATAAACAATCCCATCCCCATTAACATCTCATAGAACAAGTCCAGCTTCATTACATCATATAGTGTCCTAATTGTGGGCGATCTACCTAGTGCGCACATCCATAACAAGCACAATAAAATCTCAAATAAGAAACTATGAAATAGCACATCACAGGGAATAGAAATTAACAATAAAGAGAAGTTCACAAAGTTAATCTCTACGAGTAATACTGCGCACTCTTAATGAAAACAATCCGCAAATGAGTTGAAAAACAAAATCAATTTCCTTTTCTTTCTCCACTAGCTAAACTTCTCGACCAACTCCTTCCACTTAGGGTTCTTATCAGAATTACACTACATCAAATTCATCAGATCCAACAGAACACTAATTCTAGTTCCAGCACTAATCTAGGGTTACAAAACTAGCACAAGATAAAAACACACAGAAATGAAGCAGTAGAGAAAAGGACAAAAGTTACTACCTTGGCAGTGTAGGTGATGTTCTCGAGCTGGCAGTTCCAGTTGTCTTCACACTCGATCATGCTGCCCCTGTAAAGCTCTCCGCTCTTCAACTCTACGGTGACGATGTGCCCAGACGCCTCGTGTAGCAGCTTCACTGGTATTCCCAAGCTCCTGCTCATGGCTCTTCCTTTCTCTCGTCTCCCTCTGTAAAACCCTAGCTATCCCCAAAAATCAATCCAGCTCTGCTAATTTCGCTCCTCTGTTGCTGATTATTATTATTATTATTATT
>JAYMTH010003104.1:0-11395 GCA_036897465.1 Pelargonium australe | reverse complement strand
TACAACTAGTGGCATGACGTGTAATTAAATTTTAACTACACAATCACAACCCTCGTAAATTTGAACTCCCCGTAAAATCATAATAGTTGTTTCCTATTTTTTTTTAAAATAATGGTCGTCGAAACTTTAACACTGACCGTCAAAATTTCACCCCTTAGGGCCAATCACAATGGCGTTAAGGGTTTTAGCGACACTCTAAATGGCGCTAAGCCATGAATTAAAAATACCAAAATAATTGAAGGGGGCTAATTTGCTAATTGGAAGCCATTTGAGGCCAAAAGCCAAATTTAAAGCTTTAATTAGGCCAAAAGCCTTAATAACCCTTGCTCAAGCTCAACCGCTTAAAAAAACAAAATATATACTGTAGTTGGCAACTTTCGTAGAAACAAAAATGGAGGCGTGCTCATAATACATTACATCAGACCACTCTCGACTCTACCTGCTTCGCCTCATCATCTTGTTCGTGATCTCCCAATATGCAGGTACTCCAATCTCTTCTCCTCTTGTCTTTTTCTCTTTCACTGCTCAATTCAACCGCTCCGTTCTTTCTCTCAATTACTCCAAAACCCTAGTTTCTGTCTGCTTAATCAATTGTCAAGGGAAACTGGAGTTGAGCTCATCATTAATGAACATTAGGGTTCTTTTTTGTGTGCTACTTGTAGGCCAGCGACAGGTTCAACATCAATTCCCAGCTTGAACATCTCCAAGCTAAATATGTTGGGACCGGTCATGCTGATTTGAATAGATTGTAAGATTCCAAATTCTGTTTAAATTTTTAATTTTGTTGGATTGCTCTTCTTACATTGGCGCTGATTTTGTGTTCTCAGTGAATGGGCTGTTAATATTCAACGCGATAGTTATGCCTCTTATGTTGGTCACTACCCACTCTTGTCCTACTTTGCCATTGCCGAAAACGAATCTATTGGAAGGGAACGCTACAATTTTATGCAGGTTCTTTCTAACTTCTTACATTCTTTAGTGCGTAGATGACCCATGAGTTTTGTTTTATGGTCTATAGGTTTTATTCGGATCACAGGTGTTTGTGGGAAGTTCAAATTTAGTGTTAGTTAAGGTTTAGGTGTGATATTTAACTGACTACCTAATGTCCCCTAGGGGATGGCGCAATGGTCAAGAACACACATCTCCATGTGGGAGGTCGTGGGTTCAAATCTCATTGCGTCGGGTTGGGTGGGGTGGGGTTTAAAGGGGAGAGCTACCCCCTATTGTGTAGCTCAACAATTGAAAAAAAAAAAAACTGACTACCTAATAACTCAGTCTCGAAAAGGTCAGGTGATTTCTTCAGTGAGAGTGGTTATCTGGTTTAGACTGTATGCACGACCCTATGAGAAGTACATGGACATCACTCAATTATGTAGTTATAATATATTAAGCTAATTGGAAGGTAAAATGTTGTGTTAGGCAACCTTCGAGTAGTTGAATATGATTTTATAGAGTTAAGTGACTAAAGTCAATCCGTCAGGCAGCACTACCCAAATGCGGAACTGACATGGTAATTCTAGTTTGTTTACTTATCCTTTTAAGAAATTAGTCTAAAGTACATCACATAGTTCTTTTAAATGAAGCCTTATCCCAAAATATTCAGTTGCTAGTAAGTTTTCTCCCACCATCAAGAGCGTGGGTGAAATGTTGAGGCTTGGTAGAATAATTACCATTTGTTGGTTCCAATCCCCAATCCCTTTGGTGTCAATTGCTTATAAATATATAGTATAGTTCCACTCTTTTCAGTTAATTGAAATTTATCAGACTGCTGTCCTGCCTTTATCTTGTTGGCACTTCCGTTTCCTTGTTTGCCTTGCACCATTTCTCTTATGTCTACAGCTGCAATTTGGTCTCTCAGTTTTCACTTTTTAAATAAAACTGATAGAGAATTTTGCAGTGCCATATGCTCTTGAAAAGTTTAAAGTAATGGACCATTTGACTGAATTTGTATTGATTGTTCATTGGTAATGAAGCATTATTTATGGATCAAGAATTTAGTAGATTCAAGAACAATCATCATAGATAAATTTACAGTGCCTTGCCTATTTACTAAATGAGCTTGGCGTTCTGCTTACCAATGTCACTTGTATCCTATTTTTCTGCAACTTATTCTTTCAAGTTTGACATGTATGCTACATTGCCGCATGTTGTTGTTATAAGTATTAGAGACTGTTCTCCTCAATTCAGTACCTATAGGAGCAGTCCTTGAAATTTATGCTTTTGTTTTTTCCCATTTATTCTATAACTTCTATTTTATCTTCTCCTTCTTCCGCTATTCGTCTTTAATTTCTCCAATTTTGTCTACAACTTCTCCTATTTTGTTTGAATTCTATATTTTCTTCCCCTATTCGTCTATAGTTTCTCCAATTTCATATACAACTTCTCCTATTTTGTCTGAATTCTATATTTTCTTCTCATTCTCTTCTATCTATTTCTCTATTCTCACATTGTCCTACTACATCAATTGGTTTTAGAGCCAGAGGCCCAGAAATTTTATCTCCAAAATAAATTTCAATACGTCAGATTTCAAAAAAAAAAAGAAAAAAAAATTTCAATAAGTCAAATTTAAAAAAAAAAAAAAAAAAAAAAAAAGCGAACAGTGTCAATTGTGAACAATATCATCTATATTACTGCCAGAACCTGTTCCTACCAGCGACCCATTCCATCCAACCGCTGACTAGAGATGTTGCATCACCAAGCACTGAAAATCCAACCAAATCTGTTTCTGCAGTTCGTTCACTTTTGTTTTGCTTTGATCAGGGCAAAAAAAAAAAAAAAAAAAAAAAAAAAAAATCCAGCATTGTTTTGTTTCGACACATCTCTTGAATTTTTCTTGGTCATACTACTCGCTGGAGTTGGGATGAGGGACAACAAATATTATTTAGTATTTGTTTTTATTATTATTCTAGAGTGGTTACCTAACTGTTTGTAGGATGAGATTTGGTTAGATTTAGTTATGGATTGGTTTTGTTTTGTGCATATGGTGTAGTATAGTGTGCTTAGTCTAAGGTACATTGGATTGGATGATATTGAAAATTGAGACTTGATTGTGATCTTCTTCTTCTATCTTTTATTCTCATTCTTTTCTATCTACCTCTTTAGCCTTGAATTGTCATATATCACTGACCTTTTCACTCATTGCCTTATGATTCATTCAGCTGTTGTGCTTAACATTAAACTGAATGCATTTTTATCTCTGAATCCTTGTGCAGAAAATGCTTTTACCTTGCGGTCTACCCCCTGAAAGAGAAGATGACTGAGAACTGCAATTGTTTAGTGAAGTGGGGTGTTTCAGAATCTGATTTCGGCTCTATGTTAGATACTTGCTTATGAGAAACATAATCATAATGGATACTTCGTGCTGAGATTGTTTCCTCATCTATGATTACCTCCATTTGAATATGTTCTCTACACCATCTACACTTATGATTTAGTTAATGAACTTACATGTTTGATCTGACTCATTTTTACAATATGAAAATTAGTTTGATGGTAATGCTAATGAGTGTCAACACAGAAGCATGGAGTAAGGTATTTATGATTGCTCATATATGATTTACTCTATATAAACTGAGTTTAGTTCATTCTTTCCAAGCCTCTACATTGCAATTCTAAAACAGATTTATACATAATATGAGAATGTCTTTTACATGATTCACTTAATTGAATAACCAATCCTAAAGAACATTTGTATTGGCCTCCTTTGCCGTAAGTGTAACAGGAGATGCGAAAGGATTAGGTGGCATGCTCAAGCTCTCTGTTTTCCCCTCCAACATCTGGATAACTGCTTTCATTGAAGGCCGGTTTACTGGATACCATTGTATGCACCAGAATCCCACGTTCGTTAGTTTCTTCACTATCTCCTTGTCTCCTTCCTTCCCCACTTGAATTCCCAAATCTTCTCCTTTCTCAACTCTATCGTCCATCCATTGTGGCAAGTACATTTCGTTGTTGTTCGAGTCTAGAACATCGGGATCCTTTTTCCTTCCTCCAACTATTCCGAGTAACAACATTCCAAAGCTGTACACATCTGACTTGTGTGACGCATTTCCCATGTTCCTTGAGAAATACACTTCCGGTGCAATATAGCCCATTGTCCCTCTAGCTGCTGTGAGAGGGACGATGCTCTCTTTCCTCTGAAGCAGCTTTGCTAGTCCAAAATCTGAGATCTTGGGGTTGAGGTCGATGTCCAGAAGAACATTTTGAGGCTTAATGTCGAAATGGAGAATTCTTTGGTCACATCCCTGGTGGAGATACTCCACTCCTCTAGCTACGCCAACGACGATATCTAGTAACTTGTCCCAACCAACTAGCTTTCGAGCTTTCAGGTTCCCAGGGAGAATCCACCTATCCAGCGACTTGTTGGGCATGTATTCGTACACGAGCGCTCGTTCGTGCCCTTCCACACAAAATCCCAACAACCGAACTACATTGACATGGTGGATCCTCCCGATAGTACTGACCTCGTTGGTGAAGTCTTCTCCGTTGCCCTTGGCGCCGTTGAGCACTTTCACGGCCACGGGAACGCCATTCGAAAGCGAGCCTTTGAATACGCTCCCGTAGCTTCCTTCCCCTAGCTTCTTGAATTGGTTGGTCATCTTTTTGATTTCAACATAAGAGAATCTAGTAGGATACAGAGCCTTGCTATCTTCCAAGATCTTCTCTATTTTGCTCCATTCCTTGTCTGCTCTTGCTTTTTTCACTTTCAAATAGATCATAATCGACATTGCTGAGAGTGTTACCAGGAAAATGCTTGAGCTTACTGATGCTATTATGGTCCTTTTCAAATTTTCTGCCACAAAACCACATCCAAGATATATATTGGATCAACCAGTGATTTGAGTAAGTCTCAAGCAATTTTGAATATTCATCTTTTTCATAGAACATACCTTTTTGTGGATCTGGAGGAAGATGGAAACACCCAATATCGAGAGTGTTGTTGGTGCTGAATCCACATCTGGTTCCCTTCCTTTCACAGTGTCCGCACGCCGGCGAGTTCCACCTCAGTATCAGCGAGTCATCGGAAGAAATGTCAGCGTCGCTCGGAATCAATATGTTCGCAACCCAACTACAGTTCCCGAGATCCGAATCCATCGGAAAAAACGAGTCTGCGCCATATACATGACTTCTGCTGCTCCTGCTCAGGCAACCAATTGGGGTCAACCCGGCTGCGTCCACGTCACCGCTTCCGATCGCCGACGAGCAGTTGACGACCGTGTACTTTTTGGTGCCGGAGCTGTCTCCGAAGGGGCTGCCGGAGACGTTGAGCGATTGGAGCCTCCGGAACAGGCAGCCTCCCGGGTCGCCGACGTGGATCTCCTGAACTTTCTAGTTGATGGCGGTCACCGAGAACTGGCCGGAGCCGGGAAGGTTCTGGTTTTTTCTACAAGTGAGCTCGAAGCCTGGATAGCCGCAATTTTGGGGCTGGCCTTGCAGGACGAAGGGGAATCGGACCGAGGGACCGTCTTTGCTGCAAGTTGACGGCGGTGGACACAATTGATTTTGGGCATCGCCGGAGGCTGGATTGAGGATTAATTGGATCATCAACAGCGACAACATTGAAATTGCAAGACGGTATGTTCTTGCCATTTTTAACATTGTGATCCAAGGAACAATATTTTTCTTAATTACTTCTTGCACCACAAGATTTTAATGGAATTTGCAGTCACCATTGTTGTAATGTAGATGTAATTCTAAGGTTTTATATATTTATTTAGAGGGAATAGAAAATTTAGTAGAAAAAGTTTGAGGAATCAGAAGGATTAACTAAAATGAAATAAAATAATAACCATTTTCAAGTCAAACAAACATATACTATACTAATTAATTAAGTTTTGGCATCTCCATCAATAATGGAATTAGGTATATTCATTGTGAAGTTCAAAGAAAGAACACTATCTGAAGCAAAAGCCAACTGTAGAGAGCTCAATCTTTCCAGATTACCAGTAAAGTCAACCAAGTGGTTGTCACATTAATCTTACAATGTAATTCTTATTCCTAATCGTGTTTACCAATACGATTATCGTATTAAAATTGATTTTATTCTACGAAATTTCCAAGTTTTTCGCCTTCAAAACTTGTAATATAATCACTACTGTTGAAGAAATGACATATGCTTCTATATATTTAACAGGTTCGTTCAGCTTTGGATGACACGTAGTATGATGCGCGTAAACGAACTGTCAATGCCATCGCACAATCTATGGCGCACCACTCGCAGTTGGTGAGTTCTTAATTCCAAGTCTTTATGGTCTGCCGAAACAAAAACTATAGTAATATGGTTTTCTGCATAGAATTATTGGTCTCCATCTTTAAGAAAATGATTAGTAGTAGTCTTTGCTAATGCTGCACTATTTGACATCTTCAATGCCTTCTTGGTCAATTCCACCAAAAATCTCATTAGCCTCACCATGACTACTATGTGCACAAAAAAGCTCCTCCTCCATCTGGTCATTTTCTTGTTCATCACTCTCTGCAATACTCAAACAGAACCCACCTGCTCTTCTTCTTGTGGTAACCTTCCAATCCAATACCCATTTCGTTTACAAGGCGATCCGGCCAGATGTGGAAACCCCAAGTATGAGCTGATCTGTGACAGCAGCAACATGACTGTTTTGAACCTCTATGATAGAATATACTATGTCATCTCCATTCTCTACAACAACATGACTATGCATATTGTTGATTCTGGTGTTAGCAAGGATAATTGCTCTTCCCTTCCACTCTACACCTTGAGGTTTCAGAATTTCAACCGTGGCGATCCATATGTCACGGTGTTTACCTATGATTTGGTCTTTGTCAGCTGTTTGGAGCCTGTGGATTCTCCCAGTTACCTTGATGCATCACCTTGCATAACAAATCTGTCGTCGCCTCGAATACATCATGCTTATGTTGTTGTGGGGCTTGTGGGCATATCTGCTCTCCAATACTCATGTGAGATTATCTTGACAGTGCCTACCAAGATCAATACAGTTGAGGGTCATACCTTTCTGGACTTCCACCAGGAGATGGTAGCTGGGTTTGAGGTTTCTTGGGCTGCAGTTTTGTGTGGAGATTGTGAAATCAATGGAGGATATTGCAGTGCATATGATCTTCCCATTAGTGATGATGATTCCAAGTCTCCTTGTTTGCTTCCATGCACAAGAGTGCTCGAGTCTTTCCATTGTTCTTATGCAATGTCGAAGGATCCAAAAGGGCTCTCGTATACGAATACATGCCTAATGGATCCCTGGATAAGCACTTGTTCAACAAGAAAGACGGGTGTGACTTAAGCTGGGAGAGCTTGTATGAGATTGCATTAGGCACAGCTCGCGGGATTGAGTATCTCCACAGGGGATGCGACATGCGCATTCTACACTTAGACATCAAGCCTCATAACATTCTTCTTGATCATAACTTCACCCCCAAGATATCGGATTTCGGGCTGGCAAAGCTGTATCCAATAGGCGAAAACTACACGGTTTCTCTGACCGGAGTCAGAGGAACAATAGGGTACATGGCGCCGGAGTTGTTCTACAAAAACATTGGAGGAGTCTCCTTCAAGTCTGATGTCTACAGTTACGTGATGTTGCTGATGGAAATAGCGGGAAGAAGGAAAAACCTCAACCTCTTAGCGGAGAATTTGAGCCAAGTTTACTTCCCGACATGGATATACGAGCAGCTTGAGGTGAAAGGGGACATGGAGATTGTTGGAGAAGGAACAACTGATGAGGAAAAGAGCATTGCGAAGAAGATGATTCTGGTTGCTTTGTGGTGCATACAAGTGAGACCTTTTAACCATTTGTCGGTACAATTTTTTTGAATTTCACATGCATGACGTCACATGTCTGAGCCCACCCCAATTATATTTGACTTATATGAACTTCATTTGATAAACTAGATCTACCCTTAACTAGAAGCTCAACAAATGCAAGTAAACCATTTAACTATATTAAATTGAACCGGCAGTTTCAAAGTTTTTGAGGGTTCATTACACATATCTATCTTGCAGTAGACCAAGAATGAAGTTAAAAAAAATGTGTCACTAAGTCCAAACAAAAACAGTTTTGATACCATGTTAAATTTTAATAATTGATTACATACAATAATATTAAATTTTGATAATAGGCTACATTTAATACCTAGGCATTCAATACTAAAAGATCTATCTTATTAGTAATGTTTCACTTGCATCATTACAAGTAACTCATTTATTTCATGTTTTTTAATGTGAGACTATAACTCACTTCGATACTCACCCTCACATGCGAGACTCGGCTCACATTTTTCTTTTATCGATGGGCTCGACACGTGTACAATTGAGTCTTTTTAAATCGGCACTCTCCCTCACATACAATGTTACTTGTTAGAGAGATTTGCATGTTGACACATTAATACCATTGCCCTTTTAGAGTGCCCCAAGGTGGTTCCTAAGAGCAAGGCTATGAGGTAGAGGTGGCAATCGGTTGGATCTTATCGGATTGAAACATGAGATCCAATTCGATCTTATAATATATATTCGTTAAAGATTGGATGAGATGTTTTGGGATTAGATAAATTCAAAATTTTAGTGTGAAATGAGCCGATTTTTCTGATCCAATTCAATTCGATCAGTTTTCTTTTTTTCATAAAAAATTATATTTGAAATTGGTTAGATTAAACTAAATCAATTTTAGTCTGATTGAATTTTGGTTGTCCGCAAATTCAAATCCAAATTGCTTGCTCCGGTCTGAGGGTCGCTCTAAAACGTTAGGCATGTACAACTTTACTATATAAATACAAAATGTAGTTATTTGATTGAATATCGTATATACATGACAAATGTCCGTAATGGTTGCTCCACAGTATCTTGAAAGCAAAAAAACCAACCACCACCAAATGAATGTATGGATCATACACAGTCAAAGAGTCTTGGCCTTCATCTTTTGACCTAAAATTAAGGCTAACCCAAGATCTATAATTTATCATCTATTTGAGGAATTGGGTTTTGTAGGCAGCTTCTCTCTCTGTTGTGTTGGGTATTAAAACATTCAAGCTCTTATTTGAACAATTAGCCACTAATATAATTGCTCTAATTTTGAGTACAAATATATAGCATCTACATAATTGTGTAAATACTTCAATTTGAGGGTACATATAATTTTTAAATTTCTGAGAAGCCACATTGGATGTCACAATATTAATTCATCTTCCCAAAACTTGTTCAAGCTGGCTGCAAAAATATTTACTGATAATTGTTATGGGTACCATGTTCTTAACTCATTTAAAAAAACAAGCATCTTCTTTTCTTCAAGAGAAGTACAAGAATGCTAGGCTTGCCTTCACTGATGTTACACAAACAGAACTGTAAGTATTTACATTCATTTCAACATATACATTACACATTGTAGAAACTAGATATATAATGATCATTACCATTATTGTTTTCATTACTAAATATCAAGGTTGGCTGAGGAAGCAACAAACAGCAGTTCATGGGGACCTGATGCCAAGACAATGACTAGAATCGCCGAAGCATCATTCGACATAGACGATTACTGGAGAATCGTCGATGTTCTTCACAGGAGGTAATTCTAAAAAGCGTTGCGAAGCGACGTTTCCAAGATCAGTACTCTATGTTGGTTACAGTACTGATGCATAAAAGTTTGCAGGTTTTACAGCATAGACTGGAAGCAATGGAGACAATCCTACAAATCTTTGGTGCTTCTTGAATTCTTGCTCACTCATGGCCCCGAAGAATTCGCAGAGGAATTCCAGTGCGACGCTGATGTAATTCAACAACTTGGAACATTTCATCACATTGATGAAAATGGGTAGTTCTTGAATCATTAGCAAATGAGAGAAAAAAAAAAAATGAACCTTTTGTAACCCATAATATTGATCCTTTTGTGATGTTTTTGTAGGTTCAATTGGGGTGTGAACATGCAAAAGAAATCAGAGTGGGTTCTTGAACTTTTATCTGGAGGGGACACACTAAAAGAGGCTCGCTTGAAAGCTCTAAAGATCACGAAAGAGATCCAAGGATTCGGGAACTCGTTGATCATAGGTTCTCCTTCGTCGTCCTCTTGTAGCACGCCATCTTCCATGAACTCGGAGGGTGTGAGCATGTCGTCTTTCGGGTCATATTCTTCAGCTTCCACGTTGTTCGACATGAATGAAACGAGCAACAATCATGAGAAAACATCGTCTCCTACGATGAAAGATTTAGGCTTGGACAAGTATGATGACCAAGACTACTCTTCTATGTTCAATGAAGGTGTCGGGGAAGAAAATAACCACAATTGGAACTGTCCTACCATTCAAGAAGAAGGTTCTTTGCTGGATTTGACAGAAGAAAATGCAGATTTTGAAGAAAAATATGGTTTTATGAGAGGGATTTGCTTAAAGTTTGGTGTGCAGAATCTATCAGTATGTAACAACAATAACAAGAAAGAGCTTCTTGCAAATATTATTTCTGATATTGGCAAGCTAGAGAAGAAAAAGACAATTGCCAAATTTCCTTGGGATCTTAACTAGCTATATAGTACTATACACTAGAACTAAATTCTGTGAAAATTTTCTCTTTTTGTTTGTATATTGTGAATCATTGTTCATGTGTTGGTGTTTAATTAAATCCTTGGATTATCATGAGTCTTGTATTGTATGTTTGGTTTCCACTTTTGAAACCTTTTTACTGTATTAATAATGAAATGGTATTATTCATTTGCTGATCAAAAGAGTTATTTACCGTTGTAATCGAACCATTTTCGACTATTACTGATGGTGTGTCTTGTTTTGATTCGTAAAAAAACAAAAATCACTATTATTATCTTTTTGTCTGAGTGGTGGAACGTCTTGGATGAAGATTAGTTCATAGAATTTGGTGAAACATGCACTTAAAAAAATGATGAATGCTTTGAAATATTACGAAGAACATGACCAATTAACATTCTAATTGTTCTTGATAATGGAACCTAGCTATTTGATGCTCTTGATAAGACTATGTCAATTCCACAAATTGCTTCTCCCAATAAACGAAGAATTGTCATGGGCGTTGAATTTGCATGATTTCACTTAACAGAATGGATTGCTACAAAATACAAAACTAAGATAACATAATTGTTTCGAAACCAAATGATATCCAAATATTATCTTAAATTAAAACGAATTGTTCAGAGACTAATATTGGGTGATTCCAAAACCTTCGATTGATACTCAATAAACGCAAACATTTTATTAGCCGTCTCACTTAATTTTAAGTATATAATTATATACGTGGAATACATTCATTTTAGTCTCTCTCTCACGGTGTGTGTATATATATATGAGTAAAATGCATATCAGTTGACTGATATAAAGTTATATCAGTTGCAACTTAACAAAACCAATGAGGTGATGATCACACATCATTTAAAATCACTTATACCCTCTCAAGTGA
>JAYMTH010003103.1:0-11396 GCA_036897465.1 Pelargonium australe | reverse complement strand
AGATATTTGATGGAAGAGATAATGTGTACAAATATTATAATTGTGATGGAGAGTGGAAAAAATCTAGTAAAATGGCATGATTATGACCGATGGTGATGTTGGAGTGGCGGTCTGTAGGAAGCAAGTCACCACCAGAGGAGAGAGAGAGAGAATAGAGAGGGTAAAACATTAAAAAATGAAAAGTTTAAAGGGCAAAATGGTAAAACATAATTTTTTAATTATTTTTAGTATACAAAACAAACCCCGTTAGTTAGTTTTGACGGATTATGTTAGTGATTAAATGGAATGGACCTCGCGAGAACGAGATGTGCGATGCTATGACCTTGCAAGAACATAGTAAAGTACATGGACCCTGATTGAACAAACGGGATAGTACAAGGACCTCTGGGGGACCTTTTTCCTTGGAGTTGGTCTGATGACGTGGCCTAGGTGAATTTCAAATTTTGTCCACGTTAGCCAGACTTGATGGTACCGTTACGAAATTTGACGGAAAGTATCTCGTGGGAATAAAAATTGCACGGAGGGGTTTTCGGTTCACTTTCCTTTCAGGGATCAAAGTGGGTAACCAAGAAACATTTGGAGTAGTTCTCATAGCTTTGTGGGCCTCATTCTCACCGGGAAGCTCTTGGGGTTCCCGTTTCGTTTGGGGTTCCCGTTCCATTCAATCTTCCTCAGCCACATAGCCTCCATCCATCCCTCTTCTGCTATTCTCATTTCCCCTATATTCAAATCCGCAACACACAATCAACGGAGAAGGAGAACAATGAATCGTACCTCCAGATGATGTCGGCATATTGAGGAGCGGTTACTGGTTACAGATCATGGAAGATGCAGGAAATCGCGAAAGTGCCGAGGGCACTCCTCTGTTTGTTAGTATTTTCATCTTGAGCTGAATTATATATATTATCTTTAGTCAGTGTCTTCTTCTTCGATTGATGCACTTGATGAATCATGCTTTTGATTCTGAACAATCATGTTATGCGATTCATGAATTCCCAAACTCATATTTGTATTTGATGATGATGATGTAGCCTTAATATCTGTCTGTACAAATTAACTTTGTGAGCTAGAATTGGTTAATTAGGAATTGCATAACCTAAGAGTAGATATTAGTGCAAGGCCTAGATGCCATGATGAAGAATTGACAAGTTTCTTACTAGTAGATGAAGAGGGCTTCAGTTGAGAAACATGAAGAAAAAAAAAAAGGTTCAGATTGGCAAATTTCTTACTTTTTCCAACATTTTTTTATGCTGTGAAGAAGAATTGACCAGTGTCTTACTATTGGATGGAGAGGGTTCAGTTGAGAAATATTTAAAAAGGTTCAAATTGACAAATTGCTTGCTTTTTCTAACATTTTTTATATTGGGACAATAAAATCTTTGTGGGTTTAGTACCATTTACTGTTGATTTCATGTTGGGATCTTTCTATATTTTTCATTTTCTTGAACACCCTGGGCAATTTCCATTTCTAGGTCATTAATATCATCTCTTCCTTTTATTTTGATACTATTTCTCACGAGTTTTATGTAGTGGATTTCTATTTGACAAATAGAATAAATTATTCTGTTCCATATGTGCTTCATATATTACCTTAATTCGAAGTTATCACGTTTGGACTCTATGTTCTGTTTGAGATTTTTTTGCCTCTCAGCTTAATAAGATGGTAATTCCAGTTTTGATTTTTTTCTTAACAGTCACCCTATCGTTGGGCAGAAAATGACAATTCAAGAAATGATGGGGTCATTCCTCAGCTACTTACCTCCTTACCTGCACTTAATGAAGCTGCTTCTTATCTTGCACAAACAACTTCATTCTTAACTGGCTGTTTTACGGACAATTCTGGTAGGTTTTTCTGCCATCTATAGTTTTCTTGTTACTCTGACTTATCAAAAGGACTGAAGGAAGAATATCTTGCTGTTAATCCCCCTCCCTTTTACTGCATCTCTTATTCTTTTATTATTATTATTTATATTCTAACTGGGGAGCCAACAGTCTCATAGAACTTCCAATGTTACTTTGAAAAATGTTATGTTTGTGATTACTCACCACTGCCTTTTTCTAATGTTGGAATATATAGCTGGTGAAATTTGTTATATGTCTAATTTTGCTATATAATTTATTTTGTAGAAAGTAAATTTTATAATTAAGTAAATCTCTTAGCTTCACTTATGTTGTTTCATGTCTTATGACGTAAGAAAAGGTTAAGGATCTGCTTACTACAGTGTACTGCTGCTGTCTAGGGTTAGGAAATATGGAGACCGTAGGTTTTGGGATTTAAAGAATGGGGGTATTGAACACGTAGTATCAGGCTAGACCAGGCTGAAGACCAATTTTGTTTTTTCAAATGTATGGATCATAGATCAAGCCGAATGATGAATGTAATAGATCTGGATTCAGTCTCTTCTGCTCCAAATTCCACTCCATACTGATTTTTAACACCCTTATTGACAAGAAGCTACGATTCTGCCACTGAAGGTAAGAATCCCAATATCTCGTAAATTGGAACAATTCCTCATCAAAAACAGTTTCAATTGGAGTAATAAGACTAGACTTATAAAAATCATATAAAATATTTCATGATCATATGTTGCTTGTGGGATCCGCTACAAAAATCTTCAAAATTACTAATAGTCCATGCTCTCTTTCAAGATTAGGATCAAGCTTGAATATATGAAATGTAATTTTACCCATAATAGGGAGCAGTGATTCATTGAAGTTAGACGCACTTAAACTTTATTTATTTATAAATATATTATAAATCCATATGAATCTGACATATCATATATATATATATATCAATAATGTAATTTATAAAAAACATATCATCTATATTTGTATTAGAAAGAAGAAGAAGAAGAAGAAGAATGTGATATTGAATAAATCTGACACTGATTTTTTATTTTTGTTAATAGAGTTAAAGAACAGAAGAAAAAAAATACTTTATTTTGTTTTTTGCTGGTGTTGGTTCTCTGGTTGGTTTCTGGTTCTTCCTCCTTTTGAAATTTGAATGTTTTTTTTACTTATATAGCTGGTGCTAAAACTTAACACACCCTTATATAGATATTTCTCTAATATGGACCCTAAAGTGAAGAGTTTCCATAATAAAATTCTAATTCACAAGACAAAAATTAATTTTGGTATTGTAAGTTGAGACTTCGGAATATAGAAAATCATCATCACAAGTGCCATAATTACAATTTAAAACCATAAATTGAGATTTTGAAATTTGAAATTTACCCTTTTTTTTCAAAATCATTAACTGGTAGCCAGAAAACAAGTGAGGCACCCCTCAAGAGTTTTGAGGCCCAAGTGTGCGCCTCGTGCCTTAGGAG
Source organism: Pelargonium australe (assembly GCA_036897465.1). Lineage (NCBI taxonomy): Eukaryota > Viridiplantae > Streptophyta > Magnoliopsida > Geraniales > Geraniaceae > Pelargonium > Pelargonium australe. The sequence goes on along the minus strand of JAYMTH010003103.1, from coordinate 8,064 downwards.
CTTTTTTAAACACTGATAGGGAGATGAGTAGTGATTCTATTATGCTAGAAAATAAGAAAAATACTTGAAGTGATCATTTTAGTACCATTGGATTTATAGTTTGAAAAGATAGATAAATCGAAGAGAAGCAAGAAATATGATTGGTGCGAGGTGGGTAAAGTGGAGACAGGTTTCATGATTTCTCTGTGATGAAGTGATTCGTCTAAAGTTGGAATTCTGTATGGTAGTTATACAGTCAATTATGTTATATGTCATTGAATGCTGAGCACCATAGAGGCTGGAAAACCATAAGATGGGGTAGTGGAGATGAAAATCATTGGATGGATTTGTGGTAGCATGAGGAATGGTAAGATAAAGAATGAGACTATCCGATGTAAAGTTAGGGTAACTTCAATAAATATAAACATGAGGGAAAAGCATTTGAGCTGGTTTGAATGAAAATTAGTGACCCCGTGAGGAAAGGTGGGACAATTATGTTAGGAGAAACTGAATATGTTAGGGACAGGCCTAACTTAACAAGTGAGGTAGTTTTAGATAGGATGGAGTGGTGGAGAAGAATAAGAATAGAGGATCTCAAAGAGTGTGGCTAAAGGATTCAAATATCCAACATCGTTGTTTGCGAAATAACTTGATTGTTATTGTTGTTGTAGTTTGTTTAGTTGAAATACTCTCGAGTTATTAGTTTTTCTATACTTGGGAGCACACTGATCTACACACAAGAAAATGTATAGGCCAAGAAAAAGAGAATTATTAATAATTCAGAGAAGTTGCTGGCAGTTCACGTAAACTGTACTTAAAGTGAGTGGTGCTTTTTGTATTGTGGGCCTGTTTGGCGGAGTACAGCTCATCTGTAACTGATGTAAAAAGTGTTGTTTGTGTAAAGTTGAGAAGTATTGTAAGAGAAAAGAACCCAATAAAACCCTATTAAAGCTTCTGATGAAGCCCAAGGGAAAAGGTCCAATTTTCATCGTTTTATTTGAGGTGTAGAAGCCGAAATAAGCTTCACCTGGTTTCCAAGACTTTGATGCCTGAATTTTACCAAACAACTCTTTTCAGCATCTCAGAACCAAAGGCTGTTCAAGAAACCAGGCCTAGAACATACCATATAATAATACTTATGTTTCTCTTGAGCTTCTAGTTTTTGGAAACATTCTCCTTGCACTTATAAAGTGTTTGTATTACACTCTTGGAACTCTGTTGTTTCAATGATTAGCCTTCAGTGTCTCAACATCTCATAAATACGACTCTATATGTTGCATGGGCACTCCAAAATTTGGAGTGTCTTGATGTACATGCAGCAGATTCATGTCAAACTCCTCATTATGAGTGTCCCCTAGTTTTCTTCCTCTTTTTGATGGGAAACGCTAAGACTTTCCAGTAGACACGGTTAGCATTAAATGATTTCTCTTCAAAACTAAAAGGCTTCAATTCTTTCTAGGAAAACCCATTTTCTTTCAGTTTTTCTAGTTAATACATCTGGAAATGCAAGTAAATAAATTATTTCACACTTACATAATTTTTTTATACAGTGCAGTTTTAATTAAGGGAATTTATAACTACTTTTCAGATGGATTAGTTTTATTTCATGAAATTTCATTCAGTCATCTTCGTGATTTTGGTTTTAATTTTTTAATGATAGTTATATTTCTTCAAGTAATATATATATGATTGTTTAGTTCTTATAAACTATATTCATCAATATGACATATATTTTATTATGTTTATTATCTTCATATAGTGTATTCTCAATGTATCATATTCACCACCGCCCACTTGACCGAGCAGCAACACAGCTCATGGTCCAAGCTCGAGGACCCGGGTTTGAGACCCTCATGGGCGTGGTATGGGGTTATATAGTAAATGTGTGAGTTATATGCGTGAGAATGGGGTTTTCTTGTACAGTAAATCATTAAAAAAATGTATCATATCCAACTTTTTATGAAAATTGCACTGTGTTTGTTACTTTGTTTCCATGCAACATAGCATATGACAAGTTGAATGTTTTATCTTCAGTACTTGTTGTGAAATTTTGTCTTTATTTATGACTTTGTTTACACTCTAGTGGAGTTCTAACATCTGATTGCAAAGAAGTCTTCAATCTCATATTCATTTTTCTCCTTTTTGTGGTTTCCTAATTGGAACTTTATGGTATCACATTACAACTGTCGAAAATAATCCATCTAGCCATTGGAATGGTATCACTCTTATTGTTTAGCATTCGATTTTAATATTAATCCCTGACATTTTTTTTTTTTTTTTTTTTTTTTTTTTTTTTTTTTTTTTTTGCAGTGGAGCCTGATTCTGATACCGACATTATGCGTGTACGGGAAATGGTGACATTTTCTTCTGAACGTGGTGTGGGATCTTCGTCTAGTACACACCTGTATTTTAATGGAAGCCAGCCAACATCTTCTGAATCATCTAATTCTGCGATTGCTGCTCCTTCCATGCATGATGGAATTTTTAGAACCTCTACCGGAGATTTATCTGAAAACTCTTGTTTACTTCTAGAATCAAATAATGCATGTGTTACTGCAACTGCTACTTCATTGCATGAAGAAATTGCAAGGACCGCAGTCAGAGATTCATCTCAAAGTTCCTCTGCTCTCGTAGATTCAAATCATTCTGGCCAAAATGGCATATCTATTTTCAGAGGGTATTGATTCTCGACACTATAAACATCACTTGATTTCTGAATGATTAATTAACTCATAGTTTATGATGGATAAGTGGGCAAGGACCTCTTCTGGAACGTTTCACTGCACGCCTTTGCAACTCAATTGTTGTTTTTGTCTTCTCCATTTCTAGCTTTCTACAGTTTGTTTAATTTTGATTCTGGGACTCCTTTTTTTCTCTCTATAGTTTAGAGAGACAAATTTGAATAAGAAACCTGTTCTGATGTTATTTCTGAAAAAAAAAAAAAAAAAAAAAAAAAAAAAACAAGAGAGGGGGGCCCACAAAAAATTATAAATAAGAAAAATGAAAGTTGTGTTGATGACATGAACTAAGGGAACTATGTCATGTTTGCTTTCTTTAAACATTCTTTTCTTTATGTAGATGGCGTTACTTATGTTTAAACTCTCTTAAGGCTATTGATATGTGTTAACAAGTCATGGTGATGTTTGGCTCTCAGTTTAATTGAGCGTGCTCGGAGGACTGTTCGCGGGTCTGCAGATGATATAGGCTGGCTACAGCGTGATCCAGAAATGCCTCCCGTTGAAGATGGGACTGAGAGGTTCAATAGAATTCTTGAAAATATCAGGTACACTGAGGTTTTACATCTTTTTCTATTATATGCTACATCTAAAATGATTATGCATTTATTGATTCAGACGTTTCTTTGTCAGGCATGGAATTCATGTGTTGCCAAAGTCAATGGTTTACTTGTTGGTTCCAGGTAATTCAATTTTTCCTTATTAAAGAAAAATGAACTTGGATTAGGGCATCACATTTAGGAAGGGCCACTTGAAATTGTAATTTGGAAGTTCAGTATAAGAAGATTTATTAGAGTGATGATTATACTAGGTTCAAATATAAAGGCATCTTTTAATGACTCCGCTGTGAAATGCCAGTTCAAAGTTACTATAATCTTATAAGTAGGATATAACAGTTGACAATTACTATTGTTCTTTCTTGTATGGGAATGGGAACATGTTCTGCCATATCTAAATCTAATTTTGGTTTCCCTATCTGTTTGTTTTCAATTGAGTGTTTATGCAATTTTGGGTTCTTATGTACTCGTATGTTTTGGCTATGTTTGTAATTGGTAGGTCTTTTCAGCAACCACGGGCCTCTTTATTTTGTTAATACAAAAATGAGCTTCTCAAAGATGGGGTTGACCTGTCATATTGCAAAGATTCACAGTGAGGTAATTTTGGTTCTCTCTTAGTTTGCTTCTTGTTTTTCTTGTACTGTACTATACTGAACAATGAATGGAATCAGGCTTCAGTTGAGAAAAATGCCAGAGAGCTAAAACAGTACATTGAGGAAATCTATTGGGGCTCCCAGAAGCGTGTACTTCTTTTGGGACATAGCAAAGGTGGAGTTGACGCAGCAGCTGCGTTATCACTGTATTGGTCTGATTTGAAAGACAAGGTTGCTGGATTAGCACTTGCACAGAGTCCATATGGTGGTAGCCCCATAGCTTCAGATATATTGCGAGAAGGACAGCTTGGTGATTATGTTAACGTACGGAAACTTATGGAAATTCTGATCTGTAAAGTGATTAAGGTATGACTTTAGGTCCTTCTGTTCTCTTCAGTTACTTCTCTGCTCCTTCATCTGCTGCAGTTTAATGTTGGTAACTGTATTGTGTTTTTGGAAAGTACTGTTTGAAGTCTTCTTGTTTACCTCAATATCTTGCAGTTATTATCACATGTTGCTACGTGATGGTAGCCTATGATTGTTTGCTTTTCTTATGACTAACTTCACCAGCACACTTACTGATACATGACTGCTTGAAGTCCAGACTGAGACAAGGGATAAGCCATCAAAGAAATAAAAGAACTTAGATATTAGGAAAAAAGATTGTATCAATTAGTTGATCCATCAAATTATGGAAAATATTAAGGACCTACTTTATTTATTGGGTAGTGTTGAATATTGATATAATACTATCTTAATATTTTAACATGGTATCAGAGCTTCTTAATCTTCTGTTTTGACTCTCTTGAAACTTTCGTTATTCTGGCAGCAACCTTAGGTTACTTGCCTGGCCAGCTTCTCTCTTGCTCACAATTTCACGAAATTTTCTAATTTTCTCATTATGGATTTTAGTTCTCTTCTGCTCCACATAAAGAAGCCAACCCTCCAAATACACCTGATATTATTTTTTGGTCTTCTCATTTTACGATCCCTCTTGGCATTCTCCTTGGTGTTCTCCTCTGGTGAAGCTCCAATTACCCTTCCTAACATGTTCGAGACACCAACTTGATTGCCTTCCTCTCACCTGCACAACCCAAGTGTTTCCTCTTGCCATTTCTCCCAATGATCATTGTTGGGGAGCGATAGAGAATAATCCTCAAAATAAAAAAATCAATTAGAATTGATTTTGGGGTATCAAACACATATATATCCACAATCTCCTCAATTTTCTTTCTTTTTAGTTATTCTCTTTCTGTTAGCTATTGCTAGTAGTCAAACTATCAACCCTATTAATTGGCTCTCCTGTGTACTAATATTAAGATCAATATAATAACATTCTCACAATATTTCAGCAGGTAGCCTGCACAGGGCTGCTCTTAAGATTCTTATTTGAAAGAGTTTGGAATGCTGCCCAATAAATATTTTTATGTCCTCTATACTTTCTAGAGTTCGGTGAATTGACTGATAATACAGGGAATCTTGCTTTTATCAAATTCTACAAAGCACAAGGACAGGAATTTCTGTATACATTCATTAGTCGACATGATTGGCAATTGTTCTTCTCTCCAGCATAGATTACATACTATTTCACGTCTTCTTCTATATTTTGTCTCATATGTAGTGATTATTCAGTACGACTCCTTTCAAAGACTGCTTGCAATTGATTGTCATCTTGTTGTGCTGGTTGATTATATTGGTTCCTAGGAACCATGGGATTGTGATAGCCAACCCTAGGAAGCTATAAGACCCTCCACTATTTATTTGGATAGCATTAGCTTATGAAATAAGGAATAAGTGGTAGTAGAGAAATAATATGTTCTTAGTTTAGTAATATGATCTGAGGATGTTTAAATGTTTTGCACAGAACAGTAATTCAGTTACGAAGGAATACAACCATAATAGTTTAGTATCATCTCTACTATTACGTAGAGATGGCCAAAGAAAACATTATCTTCGTCAAGAATGTTTATGTTGCAATACATTATGAAAGACAAACATTCTAATCATTTGTGTCTGGTTGTGAAGGGAGACTTGCAGGCTCTAGAAGACCTGACTTACGAAAAGAGGAAGGAGTTCCTAAAGAAGAATCATTTGCCAAGAGAACTCCCTGTGGTTTCATTCCACACAGAAGCTGGTATCACTCCAGCAGTGCTAGCCACCTTATCTCGTGTAGCCCATGCAGAGTTGCCCAGTTTGGTCCCAACGCTATCAGCCGGTCCACTTACCAAACTTCCAGTAGTGATGCCTCTTGGTGCTGCAATGGCTGCATGTGCCCAGCTTCTGCAGACCAGGTATGGTGAGAAAAGTGACGGGCTTGTTACTTGCCGTGATGCAGAAGTGCCCGGATCTCTTGTAGTGCGGCCAAAACGTAAATTAGACCATGCTTGGATGGTGTATTCGTCGTTAAATGATGATCCATCAGAGGCAGATGCATCTCAAGTGTGCGAGGCTCTTCTGACAATGCTTGTAGAAGTTGGACAGCATAAGCGACATGAACTGGCCATGAAAGATGAATGAAGATATTTTTTTTTTAGACTAATCTTTCTATAGGTAAGGTTGTTTTATTGTACATATTGTACACATAGTAGTGCGTTCAGAAATATATACATAGATTCCTTTCATTGCTTTTGTGCATGCTTGTGATTTTACATTTCTTATATGGTTGAGATGTGATACATTTATCTTTGATAGCTGTGTGAACCTGTAATTTTGGGATGATTTCTGCTAGCATGTATGGAATGATCAATATGAACAATATACAAGCAGTTTCGTCTCCACCTCCATTGGCTTACGTGGCAATGGCGGTGGAGACGATTGACACCGAGCTAAATTTGGTTAGGTTTGGGTGGGTAAAATATAATTGAAATCAATAAACCAAACACGACGAATGGTTTATTTTAATTGGTCCATCGAGGTCTTAGTTTCAAGTTTCAATGTTGGTACACAAACAAACTAAGCTAAACAATTCAGTTTTTTATGCAACGATTCGGAGATAAGTTTGTTTTGGGGTTTTGGTTTTCATTTGTATTTTATTGGTTAACCAATCTAATTTTTACATTTTTCGTATAATGTGTTGACATTTAAAATATATCAAATGATCATCACATAGAAATTTTTGAAACTAGTATTAGTGTTATCATATATAAACTGTAAAGACCTCCTTTGTCTTCCCAAACGCATGTGAGGTATAGGCTTAAAAGATATGGATAGTTTCAATACCAGCATATTAGCAAGCCAATTCTGAAGAATAACTCATAATCCCCATAGACTGGGTAGCTAAATACTGATAATATATGGAAAAGTAGAAATGCAAGCAACCTCTCTTGGATATGGAAAAGTCTATGTGCAGGAAGAGAGCTCATTTTGCAGAACTCAAAATGGAAGATTGAGGATGGTATGTCAGTTGGGATCTTTGAGGATAAATGGGTGGGTAATGAGCCTACTCCTTGGGATGAATCATCTAGTATTGGTCGTGATGCCAAAGTTCAATACCTTTTACAAAATATTACAGAGTACACAAGTTCAGAAGTTCCCGAATATTACAGAATACCAAATTCTAAGTTCAAATATTACAGTCCATGAAACAGAAATCCAGCAGTGAACAACATCAACTCAGCAACAACAACAACAGCAACTCAAGTAGCTTCCAAGCCCATGACTAGCTTCATCAAATCTGGACAAAGTAAATTTGTTAGTAATTAGTAAATATCAACAAATGAATATAAAAACAATGAAACAAACTAGAATGATTTAGAAAGTACCTTCTTCTACATTATCAATGTCCCTCAAGTAGGCATCTAATGTGATTGGATCACTAGTTTTCTTGATCCAATCTTGGGAACAAACTAGTGATTCAACCATTCTAAAGGTAAATCAGTTAGAATCTGACCCCTAGTGCTGAATGCACTTTCAGAACTGACTGTAGAGGTTGGAATGGCTAGAATATCTCTATCCATTTGAGAAACAATCGGGTACCTTGGAGTAGAGCTGGCAAAACGGGCAACGGGTTGGGTACGGGTCGGGTAATCGGCGGGTACGGTTAGGAACACACCTACCCTAACCCAACCCGCATGGTCGCGGGTTGGGTGCGGGTCGGGTGCGGGTTGGGTATGGGTCTCTCCACAAAAAAAATGAAGTATTTAATTTTTGATTTGCATTATTAAATATAGTCATTTCTTTACTTGAAGCAAGAATTCAGGA
>JAYMTH010003102.1:0-11397 GCA_036897465.1 Pelargonium australe | reverse complement strand
ACCAGCCTCCACCATACACATAACGAACTACACTAAACCAAACTAAAGGATCCAAAACTAAACCAAAACGAACTAATAAAACATAAATCGAAAATATCCAAACTAACATAGTATCACCTAAACGGCGATGAATCTCTAGTCCATAAACTACCAGTGGAGACGTACATCCGACGCCATGAGCCCTCTTCGTCTCACCAAAAACTAGCCTCAATGCTGCCGCCTTCTCGTCGCTCTCTCACCGACAACCTCCTACCCCAGCCGCCCCACCAGATCTCCTGCCTCAGCCGCCCCACCAGATCGCCTGCACCCCTACCGTCCAGCCGGCAGCCTCCTACCTCAGCCGTACCTGTCCACGAAAACCGCCTCTCTTGTCCGCCGATTTCTATTCGAACACGAACCAGCAACAAACAAGGAACCTGCTCTAGCCTGACCTTTCGTTCTTCTTCTCCGTCCACTCCCTTCGCCGATAACCGTTGAAGAGTGTCGCCCAGTCTGCAACAGTCGTCGCCGCCTTCTAAGCCTTCAATACAAAAAACCTAAACCTAACTGCTAACAAAGAGCAGAGAGACCAAAAGTTTCTTGAGGCTACATAAATCTTCTTATCTTCTTAAATAACATGTTTAAATGTTTAATTATGAAAATCAAATTGGTATTTAAATAGTAAAAATGATTTGTCAGGACTTGATCAAGTCTTGAATATGTGAATATGATTTTCTTGGTTGATTTGATCAACCAAACATGTTGGAGCTATTTTGTCTAATTGGAACGTTATGTCAGTTTTTGGTTGATACCGACTTAGAAATAAAATCCATACATATGTATGTTAAACTTGGTGAGGCAACACTAGAAGACGCCACATCACCAAGTTTAGCATTTCTAGCCTTCTCATTGAGAGACTCTTCATATCCTATAAGTTACAAAAAGTCATCCTATTAACTAATAACAATAGGTATTAGTCTTAGATATGACAATAACTAATCTATATAGGTTATAGGACCATGTTTATATAGGAGTTACAAACTCAATGATTTTTCTACTTTTCCAATATGGGATTCTAACAAAATCTTCCAAGTTTTATATATCACTCATTCACTTCATGATTTTTACATCTTTTCAATATGAGATTTTATAAACATCCTTATTACTCTCATACACCATACATGACTAAGCTTAGGAAGCTATAACACGTGAATCATAAACATATAATTATATATATGCTCAAGAAGACAAAATTGGTTGTCATTTGAATAACAATAGTTAATTAGCAAACAAAAGCAAGATAAATGTGTGTTTCTTCTGCAACAAATTCAGTTAAGCTACCACAATGTTTTTATAAGTTGTTTATGGTCTTAAAACCACAGGTGTTAGTGGACTTAGAATCCTTGAGGATTAATGGTTTAGGCTAATTTAACACTTCAGTAAACTTTACTTAATCATTGACCATCGTCTCCCTGGAGTCCTTGAATGAAAATTCAAGAGGATCTCCGTCTACCGAAAAGACGGCATAATGAGTTTTTTTAGGGGAAAGACATACTTACACCAACAATCTAAACTACCAATGGACATATATACTTTAAATTAAAGCTTTAAGTTAGTAAAAGTATATTATAAATGGTTTAAATTGATATAAAATTACATTCTAATTATTCAAAATTTCAAGTTTCATATGAGTAGGTAATGACGTTAAACAAAAACAATTTGTAGTAAATCATCGAAGTAAATATTTATTCAAACTTCCCACACCCACACTTCTATTTAGATGTACTATTTGATTCGTAGAAAGTCATTAAAATGAATACAAATTCAAATATGTCATACATTTTTATCATATGAACAATATATTCGTTATAATTTAGGTTTACTATATCCGTGCAACGCACGGGATCAAATACTAGTATGTTTTATAAATACGGTGATCAACTCTAAAAATTCACAAAAGGATGATATTTTCTTGTACTTCAAGTTGTTATTTATTGAAACTAAATTTTAAACTAAATAATATGACATATATTTGTCACGTAAATTCTCACATTACTTTATACACGAAATTTGAAACATTTAACATTTAATTTAATTTTTTTATGGATTTATTGTCTTTTTTACATCCAAAACAATAAATGACACAAACAGCCCCTAAGTTCTTTATATTTCAGAAACTGACACCAAAACGCAATAAAGCTCCCTTACATGTTTCAGGCTTCAACAACACCAGCAACCATGGTGCAGATCGGATCCGTCGAGTTTCGAAAACCCTAAATCTCTCTCAATTAAGCTCTCTTTCGCTATCTCTAGCTTCCGTTTCTACACTTTCAGGTGACAATCAACCCCATCTCGATCTCTTATATCTATTTTTCTATCGCTATTCTATATCTCTCGCTGAATCAACCAAATTTACATGCATTTGATCTTTAATTCCGTAAATAATTTTGCATGATATTCTTTGATAAATCGAAGATTTCTGATGGGTAATTGTTAAATTTGGCGTTCTGGATTTGGCATCCCCAAATTTTAGATTGTTAGGGAATTTGGGGAAATTCTGATATTCTGGTCTAATTGGCGTAAGTTACAATAACGTTGGAATATGATCTGTTCCTGAACTGGGTAATTTGGATACGATCTCAATTTGGGATTTTATTGGTTTTCTTAGCTTGTAAATTGTCTTATATAGCTTGTAAATTGTTTTATTGGGTAATTTGGATATTTTGCAGTGGGTTCATATATAGTTGAGAAGTGGTTTAGTAAAGATGGTGAAGCTGACTATGATTGCTCGAGTTACTGATGGTCTCTTGTTAGTTGAGGGACTTGATGATGGGCGTGATATGAAAGATGCTGAGTTCTACAAACACCAAATCAAGGCTTTGTTTAAGAACCTGTCAAGAGGCCACAACGAGTCTTCGAGAATGTCGGTTGAGACTGGTCCTTACATCTTTCAGTATCCTAGTGCATGTGTATGCGGATGATCAAGTGCCATCACATTTATAAACACTGTTGTTTTCGTGTTGTTGATTGCTTTGATTTTCTATACTGATAATATTTTTACCAATGCAGTTCTTTTAGATAATCCCTATTAGGGCATCTTCAATGCTTAGAGGCTTTTGTGGGTACTAAGAGGAGAGATAGTGTGTCACATTGCTTAGCACCCTCTTTAGCTTCTTGTTATACAATTCTTAGCACCTACTATAATGGGAGCTAAGATGAGAGATAATGTGAAATTGTGGGTCTTAGCATTGAGTGCCAAGCTTAGCATCTCTCCGTAGCACCTCCAACTCCAATGGTTAGCATCTCTATCAAAGGGCTTTAAGATTCTTAGAGCCTCACTTAGCATCTCCGTTGGAGATGCCCTTATATTTAGGTTCTCTCTCTTATGGTTATTGCTCGCTGCCTAGTACTGAAGAACTTGAGTTACTTATATTCGACAACGGGTATTGCCAATAGGTCGGCTACTTCTAGGTAATTTGCTTGTCTGTTTTTTTTTTTTTTTTATCTGCAAACTGCAATATAATAGATGATTGTATTGTAAAATGTGTGAATATACATACTGATTCTGGCATTTTATGCTTTCCTATGTCTGCCCTTGTGATGCTACCTCAAGGTCCCACCCAAGTTATGCTGATGCATCTTCCTACATTATCTGTTAATTGAGCCATGATACATACATTTTTTGCTTAAATTTTTGTTATTAGCAATTTTGTTTGGAACTGCACCCGAATCCCAATGCTACCTTGACGCATGTTCTCAGCTACATTATAGAAGGACGTGTTTGTTACTTGACGATGTGTGATCGTACCTACCCTAAGAAACTTGCCTTTCAGTACCTGGAAGACCTCAAGAATGAATTTGAGCGTGTCAATGGGGCCTTAATTGAAACTGCTGCCAGACCTTACGCCTTTATCAAATTTGGTATGCCTCAGTTCACAGTTCATTTTATTTGTAGTTGAACATGGTAGCTTGTTCCTTGACTGAGTTTGATCTGTATTTACCTTTTGTGTCTGAAAGATACATTCATTCAGAAAACAAAGAGATTGTACCAGGACACTGGTACCCAGCGGAATATTGCAAAGTTGAATGATGAGCTCTATGAAGTCCACCAAATAATGACTCGCAATGTGCAAGAAGTTCTTGGTGTTGGTGAAAAGCTTGACCGTAAGATTTTCCTTTTATTTTCAGAGATATTGTGATTTAGCTATTTTGTTTTATTATTTATAAACTATTGTTCTATTATGATCTCAATAACGCAGCAAACATGACCAATTTCATCTTTCAAGATAGATAAGGCTTTACAACTGGAGAGAGAAAAGGTTGTTAAGACATGAATGTAATTTATTATGGTTGGTTAGACCTGTTAGCAAGTCTGCATTTGTTTTCACTAAGGATTTACCTTTTGACCATTAGATGTCATCTCTCAGGTTAATCACTCTCACCTTTGCCATATTGTAGTTCCCGTTATTTAGTGGCCCGGACACTGTCAAGTGTGCCAAACCAGGATTGTTTTGAGAGTTATGGCAAGTTGGGCGTACGTAGCATCGCCATAAAAATTTGGCTTTTCAGTTATTCTTGAATCTGAAATTTTGAGTTTGTGATATCATATTATGTGACGTGGAAAATATCTATAGTTATTTAATAGTATCACATCCTGGTTTTATTATATGTTTTTTTTGCCATCAAATTAGTTGGATTCGCTCTGTGATCTATTCTTCTTATCAATAATTCTAATAGACGCGATCCTCTCTCTTTCTTTGGGCTGATTGATTCCACAGTTTTATTTTTTACTTGCAATACTCTATCTTATGTAGCTCTTTGTTATCAAATTATTATTTGTTTTTACATTGGGTGATCTCTTTAATATTTCAACTGTGCAGAGGTCAGTCAAATGTCTAGTCGGTTAACTTCAGAATCTCGTGTATATGCTGACAAGGCGAGAGACTTGAATCGGCAGGTTAGTTCCTATTCATCTATGAAGATTAAATTTTGGTTGTAACTTGTGACAAAGGTCACTAAAAGCCACACATTTCACTAGTCTTGAACCAAAATTTCTTTTAAGATTTAAATTTGCTGTACATAGATCTTGATCTTATTTGATTTAGGCCTTGGTGTAAAGTTGAGTTCAGTATTGCATGATTTTCTCAGCAGGCTCTTCATTATAGGAGTCACTTGCGTTAATCATCTTTACTTTGCTGCGTGGTAGTCTAGATTTAACTGTTTCTGCTACAATCTCCTAGATTAGTGGTTGAGATGTGGCTGATAATTTTCTTACACACCTTCATTTTTTTATTGTAGGCTTTGATTCGAAAGTGGGCTCCTGTTGCCATTGTACTTGGAGTCGTGTTCCTTCTCTTCTGGGTCAAATCAAAATTATGGTGATTCGTTGACATTGTTCGGCCTGGTTTCTCTGCACTGATGTGGCTACTCGTGGAACAATTGCATTGACATCAGTGAATTCAAATTCTGTGACTGATTCAAGAAAAGATTTAGATCATGTTTGAATTGGACAAATTGACTGGAAATCAGAAATAGACATATTTCATAGACCAGATTAAGTAGTTGATACACATTTTACATGTCATTGTATACATTTTCCTTAAGCAACTCTCTATCAATTTGGCATTGCTGCAATTGAAAGTTGAGAGTGCAATATATTGTTTTTGTGTACTTTTGATCTCACACCCCTTGAAATTATCCATCTTTTCACTATTTGAACCAAAAGTATTGTGACTGGTGTTTTAGTTGATCAATAGATTACAGGGAAAATTACACATTGCGACTTGGCTCCGTTTGCATATAGCCCCTTGCACTTTTTTCGTGTGGTTCGTTTGTTGGGTTCACGAGCTAGTTATCGCAAAAAAAGTTAATAGAGCTATCTGCAAACGGAGTTAAATATAAGATATGAAAATTTGTGGAAAGGAATAAAATGTTCTATTGCACAATACAAGCAAGTAAATCAAACTAATATTTCAATTTACACATACAGATTCAAACACAAACTGATATGCAAAAACAGAAAAAGTCGATGATCGATATAGTCTTTGCTTAAGAAAATTTGTACACGATGGTCATATCTGTGCCTAACGGCAAATCTGAGAGCAGAGGCTCTGCATCTGAGTAGTTGTTGCATTTGACAGCATATACACTCCAGTTTTGCCATTTGTTGAGCATGTGATGTTGAGCTGGTTGCCAAATTGGCTGGACTGCAAAAACACAACATATGCCAAATGGTTAGTTGCTTGAATCAGTCTTGCAACAAATTCCTCAGTAAATAAACATTATGCTTTTGCATTTGAACAATGTTGTTTTCACAAATAAACCAGGTCATTGGTACCAGTGACTCGCTACAATCCATCGACCTGTAAACAAATAAAGGTACGAGAATGCTTACAGTACACGATGCAGCTTCCGTGTTGCAGTTCCATCGTGAAGTAGGGACACAGGACATGTAATGGCACCAAGAACAATGATCATTTGCATCAACTCCGCGGAGGAGCAGCACAAGGCCAACGGTTAACCTGTTGAAATTAGCATAGGGTTTTCAATTTTAGCTGCACACTCGAATACTCGATATGGCCATTTGAGTAAACATAGTCTAAGCTAAAGAAAGATAAGAAAACCAGATTTTCAAAGACTCACCCGACAATCAGAAGGACTAGAGACACGATCCAAAGCACGAATTGGTATGCCTTGTATTTGGATTTAGATGGAGTTGAAGCATACCCGGGAGGAGTGTATCTCTGACTAACCCATCCGAATTGGGGGCGAATTAGTAACACAAAACCTAGAAGAAAACCCGAAACGAATCCTCCAAGGTGAGCAAAGTTGTCAACATGTGGGAGGATTCCCACTGCCAAGTTGATCACAATGACGATTACGAGGGTAAGAAATGCTGCCACCTAAACACGAGAATGGAACTGTAAGACAATCGGACCAAACTGCATAACTTGACAGAATGCTGCGACGATAGTAGAAACCCAATGTTCAATTAGAAAACAATTCAGCATATATCGTGTGTACCTTATTGGCATACATAGTCCAATTAGTGATGAGTTCAGATAGCATGCTTCCCAGCAATCCGAAAAGCGCGCCAGAAGCACCAACAGAGATATTTGTCTGGATAAAAAGACCCGATAACAGACTCCCACCGAATCCAGAAATCAAATACACCAACCCCACTTTCACTGTAAAGCGAAAACACTGAGAAATGAGCAAATGCCTAACGGTAAACCCACAAAACGATTTGTCTACACATTTAGAAGTCTCATTTACAGAAGAGATAACAGTTTCACACTGATTTCTAAACCTATTGTGCCAATCTAAATTCTAAAGATCGGGTATGAGTTGCTGTGCATAGCCCTTGACTTAGTTTTCTCTGGTGTCGATTCGCTGAAAGCTTATATGTAGAGTAAAACATGCCAAAATGCAAGAAATTGAATTTACAAAGCCATAGAATCACTAACACTAGATGTTGTATCTTTCCTAATTCTAAGCATAACACCATTTAAACCAATTGAACATTGACAATCACAATTTTCAAAGTTTCAAATGTTGATTTTCTGATGGATGCATAAGTAGAGATATCAAAACAAGTTTAAGAAACATACCAAACCCAAATTCACGCTCCAGCCGGATTCCAATAACCAGAAGACTCAACATATTAGCCAATAAATGAAAAACCCCTCCATGTAACCACATGCAGGAGATTAGGCGCCACCCTTGATCCCCATGGACCACCTTAGCTACATCTAAAGCTCCCATCTTCTGTAGCCTGAAGCAATATAGTATATACATGAAAATATAAGCTCAAGAACAGCTGCTTAAGAAAATCATAAACATAACAAAACTACCTGAACATCAACCAGCAAAAGAAATTGAAAATTCACACCAATGATTGATCCAAGTGTTAACCCAAAAACAAGCACAGTTGCTTACAACATCACAAACCTAGATTTTACATTGAAAAATGATCCAAGCAAGGAAATTGGTAGGAACCCAAAATGGAGCAACATAAAAAAAACCATTTCAACAGCAACCAGCAAAATTCACATTGAAAATTGATCCAAGCAAGCAAATTGGTAAGAACCCAAAATCAATCACAGATTCTTATAATAACATAAAGCTATTTCACCAGCAACCAACAAAAACAATATGATAATTCACATTGAAAATCAATACAAGCAAGCAAATTGGTAAGAACCCAAAATCAAGCTCAGTTGCTTAGAACATAAAACCATTTCAACAGCAACCAGCAAAACAATATGAAAATCATTCCAAGCAAGCAAATTGGTCAAAACCCAATACTTAAAACACCCAATCCAATGAATCAAGACCCAAAAATCAGAGCTTTACGTAGTCGATGAAGGACCCAAAAGAGGGTTCTCACTGAAGGGCTGAAACGAGAACCGACCCAGGAACCGAGCAATGCAAGAAACCGAGTTCTTGGGGCAGTTGTTGACGAACATAGTAATAATAAACAGAATCGTGTTGGCGATCACAAAAGCCGGCAGCAACCAAGGAACCCATTTCTTAAAATGCTTGACTTCATGGAACACAACCGGACTGGGAGAGGTCAACGGAGGCGAGTCCACAGCCACCGGGTGTATCATGCTCCGGCCACTCCGGCTCCGCCGTGAATTGACCCTAATGTGGACTTCCGGCGGACCAGCCTGGCCTGTAGAGGACGCCATTGAAATCGAACAGTAAAGAGCTAGAGAAAGATTGAGCAAAACTGATCAAAAGCTTGAATCTGTAAACAACAAAAGCTACAAATGGTGAAGTGGAAGCGGAAGAAGATGATTTGGTCAACGATTGACAACTGGGTTCGCCGACAGGTGGCGGCGGCTAGCTACCGGTTGGACTCTCTCGTATTCGTGGAAGTTAATGATTATTTTAGTCACACAAAAGGTGGTTAATTTATGAATTTGAAGTGTTTCTACGGCACATTTGTATCGTCATTTGAAGTTTTGAACGCGTAGAAACGTTTTGGATTGGGGAAGTCAAAAGAACCATGATTTTATTACGTACTAAATTTGGAAATTTTGGTGTTTTCTATGAACTTAAAGAGTGTGGTTTAGTTGGTAATTGTTAACCAATTTGTTCTTCAATTCTAAATGGTTAAATTAGTTGTTTTATAAATTAAAATAAATACAATAAGTGTACCTTTTATATATTTATGGGAGATAATATGAATATATATTGATTTATAGATGTATAAATATAAATATAAATATAACTTGTATGTATCCAATAAAATTTGTGTTATAATTAGGGTTTAGCCAATTATTTTTACCACTTAATTATCTTCTCTCTTCTTCTGAATATAATGGCTCATTATTGGATTATAAAAGAAGGAGAGGTTAATGATATTTTACAGCAATAAACTAATATAGACCAAGTATGGTGGGTATTTTATTAGAATTAATTACTCTAGGGGTACTTATACTATCAATAATGGACATCCGAGCACGCAGATATGACTCTTTAAATTTTAGATCGTAAAATAAAAAGTGACTTAACGGTAAAACGGACGGAACATGACGAAAGGTATGATCGGGGTTCACTTTCAAATAGTAGAGGTACTAATTCAGTTCATTTCAAAGTAGGGGTACTAATTCGGTCCATTATTGATAGTACAGGTACCCTAGGTAATTTTATCATATTTTATTATTGAGAATTAGGTGACCTATCTTCATCTAATATTGAAGATACAAAACCTACTTAATAATTGGTCAAAAAAGCCTAATCCATGACATGCACATGCACTCAGTCAATGCTTCTTATTTCAAAGAACAAGCCATTTCATATATTTTATACAATGCAATAAGTAGGGACGGTAATTTAGTACCGATAGAACTTCGGTGTATTTGATCCAAACAGGACGCAAAACAAATATCACTCGAATAATGAGGTAGGAACTAGACAAAAAAAATAAACGATCGAGTACCAGGGTGGGGGCAAGACGACTATAACCTCCTCCTCAAACGGGCGTGAGTAACATAGCGGATATGGGGCACGAGAACGGGAAGCGAGATGGGTGCTACTCATACTCGATTTGTTGTCAATCTATTATTCCTAACCAAAAGCTTGAAGTTTGGGCCCAATTAGGCCATTTTACTTAGTGAAGTTTCTCTATGATGGGCTTTTATTGGTTATGGGCCCATTTAGACTTTGGAACCAGTTACCTAAATGGACCTTTAAATGAAGCAACTGCTTTTCAAGAATTGGGACAATGAAATTTACAAACCAATGAGACCATTTTTATTGGTCATTTGGGTTGGGCCAACAACAAATTAATTAAATATTAATTGAATCAATTACAATTGTTCATGGTTAAAACTTGGATTGTATAACAAAATTGAAAACCAATCATGTGCTGTCCCAATCATTAATTGAGGATATAATAGGTCAAGTAGCTACACAATCCTTGAAATATATAGCTGTAAATACAAAGAGAATAAGATACCTAAATCTGGCAACATCAATGAAGTGCTATTAAACAATCAATTTTTAGTACTATTGCAGTTCTCTCATGAAGTGTTTTTTGTTCTAGAACATGGTTGGCAACAATTTCAAATATTAATTCATTTATAAACAAACAAATTATAAAAGAGTAATATGGGCATCAGTTGACTGATATAACTTTATATCAGTTGCACTAATGAGGTGATGACACCTCATTTAAAATCATGGATCCGGACGGGTCGCTCCGCTCCCACAAATTCACTTGGGTGAGTATAAATAAAATTTGATGAGGTGTCATCACCTCATTAGCTTGGTTAAGTTGCAACTATAAAGTTATATCAGTCAACTGATGCACATTTTACTCATTATAAAAACAACTCCATCTCAAGAATATTCAATCCTCAAATTTTATTTCCTTTATTTTTCAAGAGAATGACTTGTGAATTCCACTTGGTCTTTGATTAAGATAATAATAAATGAGTTATACTAAATAAAATCACATTACTAATTCGGATTTTAGTATAAAATATGTGACTACATACCACCAAATCGGTAATTTTGTAAAAATATATGTTCCGTTCGAATTAAAAAAATAATCGAATTGAATCGTTTTTCATTCAAATTGAATTTCAGATGCACGTGCAGTAGAGCTGACAAATTTAGATTCGGGTCGGAACGAGGTTGTTGAACCTTAACCCTAATACGATCCTAAATGAGTTTCAAGTTGAACGAGTTTGTGCCAGGTCAAGTTTCAGACATACAATGCACTGATTTTTGCAGAGTTATCCAACCTGATTCGACCAACTTCGAGTTGGGATAAAATAAATGGAAAATTACACGTATCTCCCCTCTTATATAGCAGTATTACACATACCTCCCCTGAAGATCATGTTGTTACTTTTACCACCCCTAAAGATGACCACATTTTTGCACGTCCATTTTTTCATCGAT
>JAYMTH010003101.1:0-11400 GCA_036897465.1 Pelargonium australe | reverse complement strand
TTAATTAATAACATAATGAAATAATTTAGTAAAATTATATATTTTGATTCAAACGTTATGAAATTATATATTGTGACATATGATATAATAAAATTTTCAAATTACGTATATGATATAATAAAAATATATAAATCTTCAATAATTTAGTTTCCAATTTTTTATTCTAGAATAAGCTAGAATACTCATTCATTAGGTTGTGAGAAGAAATGGTTTGCAAGGAAAAAGCTAGAATGAGCTTTCCTCTGGGAATGGACTTTCTAGCTTTTCCTGCATGAACCAAACATAAGAAAGGAATAAAAATGCTAGAATGAGCATTCCATTCCATTCCTTTCTAGCGTACCAAACATAGCCTTAGTGTATGCCCAAAAAATTAGCTCAAGCATAAGAGTAAGAATATACTCAAGGATATTCAAATCACATCTCGTTAGGGATAACTCTAGAGAGAAAGTAAATTAGAATTCTTAATTTAAATTATTGATCTCCTCCTCCAATAAACGAGAGAGTATTTATACTTATAAACTAAATTCGTCAAATGTCATCGTGTGGTTGTTGTTTGTGACATAAGGTCCGCTTCAAGACCCATTTGGTTGTTTGAGCTCTAACCTCACAAACGCAACATTAACGTGTGTTGGGGGAGCTTGAGAGCTCACACATGCCCATTTCAAGCATTGCGAGGTGGAGTGAATTTCTTAGGACCACCTACACTTCGGGTAACGTCCTGGTGTCCTAGCAATGTAAAGAGACTTGGAGGTATCCCGACGAGGTAGAGAACTTGAAGATAATCAAGTGAAGCAGGGAGTCTTGGATGTCTCTTGGTGAGATGGGGAGCCTTAGAGGTCACTTGACGAGACAAAGAGTTTTGGAGGTGACTTGACGAGAGAGATACTTCGAGTAAAAAATCAGAAAAATTGTTGTTTATATCATAATAATATGCATGATAATTTTACATTGCAATGATTAACCGATCTAATAGTTAGATTAATTAGAAATAAGGGAGGTCGGGAGGTCTACCCCTTACAAACACCGTCTAGTCCTAATTTTGCTAAATTATGGGCTCCAGACACAACCCGTCTGGTTGCCCATTTACAAAACACATCTGATAAACCAAAAACTAGTCTTCTAATGTCCTCCCCACTTGACCAATCCTCTTTTTTCCTAAAATTTCACCCACTTCAACACATATAATATAAACATTAAATATGTTTTGAGCTTAAAGCCAAATCTCATTCTATAAGTCACTAGATAATACTGGCCTAGAAAAATGCATATTTTATTCTAAAATAAAAAAAAATGAATACCAATATGGGTTCTTCTCCTAGCCGTATTGAATAGAACATGCTAAGCCAAATCTTCTTGTCGTACCGAGTAGAGTGCCTAGTTCTTTCCTAAATATTTACATTCTAGTTTTTACGCTAAACAACAAAAACAACAAAAAACAAAAAAACAAAACAAAAAAACGATATGATCAGGTACATGTAATTTAATAGACATTTCCCCAAATTAAATATAAGTCACATACTTATCAACATTGAGCAAAAATCACCTGCTAACAGTCATTAAACAACTTGGAATCACAAATCAAGATGGATGGACTTTACTTCCCAAAACTCAAAAAATTATATGAACTGCTTCAAGAATTCTGTTGCCACCAGCCTTCCTCTTGTGTTCACTGACATTTTTAGTTCACTTATCTCTTTATCAATGTCCTGCAACTCATCAAGGTAAATTCCAAACTTAGATTGCAAACCGTTATCCATTTCACACTTAAAACAGATATTAACAATAAGATGGCCAATTGACAAATCAGTAGTTACGAGAAAAGTGATCTAGCCTTTCAACTTAAGAATTTAAGCCATTATTAAAAGGCTACTACCCAGTTCAATCCACACTAGAGATATCTAACAATATGCCAGAGCGAGAAGCAATGAAGTAGAGAGGTAGAGTGATTGGATGACCTAGACTTGAGGCTCAGCGTGGGCACAATTTTTGGATTTGGCCTAAATTGTTGGGCAACTAACTTGAGGAATTGCCGAATTGGACATTACTAAGGTTGGTTAAAGTATTTTAGGAGAGATTGGATGTGCTAATTTTAGCCTGGGCCTGAGGAATTTGATATATCTAAAGTTGGTTAAAGGGTTTTACTGGTTCCGCCAATGGGAAAGTAGTTGTGACTAGAGAGGGATTGGGTGTTAACATGGGTCATGTCATCTAGAGGGGCAGTGAGGGTTGGCCTTGGTATGAATGACCTTATTGTCAACCAAAATTGGTTGTACTGCTATTTGACTTCAAATCCTTTGACATACAATAGGGAAGGGAATACATTCGGCAACCATTTACCGGCGGTAGCATGAAAAGGCATATATATACAAGTAATAAGGTTCACCGGATTCTTACCTCCATGAACTGCACAATAAAATCTATGAGCTTGTGCTTTTGCATCTCCTCACAGTGATAGTTCGTGATAAGAAAGCTGATGTCATAACCCTATACATGAGTCAAGCAACCACAACACACAAGTAGTCAATGACAAGTTTGTTGGACTCATAAGGCATAGCAATTGAAAGTTTTCACATAATGTTTTAGCTGAAAGGAGAAACTAAACAAGAATGCTTGTTTTCTTTGTTTGCACTAAAACATTGGTATTGCAAGAACCAAGTATCTCCCACCTCATCACTAACTAAACCATAGTCCAAGGGGAATGACATTATTGTGCTTAAGGAAATCATTTAAATCCAAGCAAAAGAATTATTGAGCTCGCAACCGGCATGAATACCCATGTTACAACACTATAACCCAAATCCATGATAATGTACTTGTTTCAAAAAATGAATCATTCTTGATATCAAAATATTGTCAATCAGTTGAATTTGGAAAAAGGAAGTTTGACATCAAATCATTGAGATTAGATGTAAGTACCTGTACTGGCTTTCTCCTTAGAACCTGAAATGCTTCTGCCCTCATCGACAAAAATCTAAGAAATTTTTTAGTTAGGATGTTTTCAAGTTCATCTGCTTGCTTTACCTATACAACAGGGAAAAAATGCGAGGAAAAAAATGAGAGATAGTTTATCTATAGAATATACATCATGTGACATTATATCCGTGTAAACAAATATTGTAAAGCACTTTGCGGCATAAAAAGAAAACAAATGGCATAATATAAATTAAGAGTCCATCAGGATTGCATCGGTGCCTTTCGTGATCCCACCTATAGGTCAATTAGGAGTAATAACCTTTTTGAGCCAGTTTGGACAAACATAGGTTCAAATTGGTTAAGCAGGAAACAAAGCCTCTAACCTATCCGTAGCTGTTTAGTTTCTTTCAAACTTCCACCAAAGCTCATAAAAGACATATACTGATTACTATATGCTACCATTTTTTCCACAACAGAGATGAAATCGAGATGAGATGCAACTGCATCTCTCAAGAAATGCACAGCGGTGTTTTTGAATCTCAGAACAATGAAGGGAAACAGTCGTGACTATCATGTTTTGTTGATCCCTCCAGCAACAAGAAATATACGAACAGTCACGAAGGCAACAAATCATTTACAATATTAAGCACTGTGAGTGAAGCACAAACAAGCATAATGTAGGTTCACCTTTAGGCTTATGCGCAGAGAGTTAATTGAAGTTTCAATTAAGCATTTCTCAGCCTCATTGCGACATATCAAAACCTGTAATGAAAATTCTAAATATAAAAATTTAACACACAGACAGCAATCAAGACATTTTTTGCATGATACAAATATATAGGCAGACTAACAAATGATTTAAACTATATTCTTTTCTTGATATATTCCAAGACTTGTATTCTACTCTTCTTAATTAAATTTCTTAATTTGTTCTTGTGTGATAAAAAGTCTTGCAATGCCTATAACACTTTTATTCCAAAGTAGAAAGTTGATGTAAGTATACTTATGATTTAATACCCTCCACTTGAAGTCACATGACATAACTCTATATCAGGAAATGAGCATATCCAGTTCATCAAGAAACTAAAGTTAAAATATTCATATTACTTTGCTAAACCTAAGACATGTGATTTTAACCTTTCCACAAACAATTGCAATTTAAACCTCCGAGATAGCCCAACTGGATATCTCAAGTTGGAGGTAGAAACTGCACAAAAAGGTGAACCATCACTTTTAATACAAACGGATAAAGAAGGGGGACAAGTCATTCAAGTGTTATACTTTAATGTATAACAAACGGGATGATTCTTACAGGATTAAGGAGAAGTTCTGCGCTGGTCCTGCAAAATATAAAGAACAGATTTATTTCAACTAGATGCAAATGTTTCCTATAAGCTAGAAGCACAGATACATTGCTATTAGATATACAAGGAAATTGGAAGCACACTAAAATTATACAAACAAATGACTTGAGAATAAATGGTATGCATACAATGATGAAAATATGGTAATAACCAACTAACAATTTTAATCTAAGAATTCAAAGGAAAAGTTGTTCTGATGCCCATTTTCTTTTGTTACTGATATTAGACATCTTTATCAAACAAGACCTGTGTCTTCATTTCAGATTTATTTCTGCGGAATTCGGTAAGTTCCAATATAAATATTAGGCATGTATTTAACTGAGTGGAACGAGATAGTATTGTATGAATTTACCAAGTCTGGTGCACGCATACGTGTGAAAAAAATGTCACTCATAATCTGTTTCACATACCCTACTTCTCGACAACAACTGTCTACAAGAATTGCAAATAACAAAGAGGTTTAAGAAATACTGTCCACTTTAGTCCTCGTATAATTATCTTCCATCACCCACTAAGTAATGCCTGACTGCAATTTGTTACATAACTGTTTTTTCACACAATATACATCGGGGGTACATACTGGTATTCCCCAAAAGGTCAAAAACTCAAACAACCTAATGTAACAGGATTTGATCCTGGGCCTCTAGTATCTTAACAGGAGATAAAACGAAAAACACAAAATGAGAATCACAATAAGAGAACGAGCAAACATAACCAATAAACATACTTGAGTTCAACCTCAGGTTTGTTATGTCTTTCAACTTCTTGACAAGGGAAATTCTGCAGACGTGAATATAAACATCAATTATAGATTTTGTCAATAAAATTGTGATGCTACAGTGATATCGACAATTGATTAAACCTCTAAAGTTATACCGAAATCCATCTTAATTGCAGAAAAAGAGTAATAATAAGAACAAAAATAATGATTAATTTTTTAAATTTGCTCTTTACTTTTTCTCAAGTTCAATTGTGATCTCCACTACCCTACCAAATCGACGAGAACTTGAAGAGCGGGAAGAATGAAAACCAAAACAAATAGTACCTGCAAACACATGGCAGCTTCGAGAGTGTTCCTTATGCAAGTCAAATACAATCGCAATGTGCTTGCCTGCAATCGCAATCGCAAGTCATGTATTTTGAGTATCGTAATGCCCTAATGAGCTCTAAGTGCTAAATGAAATTCAAAACTTTTACTAATTTGGTCTGTTTGGCAACCGAGAAAACAGAAGGATATGAACAACACAAAGAAGAAGCTACAACTGGAAAGGCAAAAAAATTGGAGATCCTCTAAGTTCCTGTGTTTTCCCAGTAACCAAACAAAGAGTTAGAAAGATAATTACCATGACTATGAACGGGAAATCGCATCTGAGTGACAGAAATGACTTCCACAGAGACCGATCGATCTGTTGTGAGTGCTTCAACTGTGTATTATAAACAAAAAAACGATAAATATTCATGTATTTTTTTCATCTCTTTTATTATGAAACGAAGCTCTAATGCAATTTATAAGCAATGTAAATAACCATTTCCATCATGCAGTGAAATCATGTTTTAAGAAGAAGAAAAAAGTAAATGAGGTCTTAATCAAATAGTTGATTGCAATGTTATTTGCAAAATCAATTTTATATCGTTATTTTTTTTTTTTGAAAACGGGAAATTTCATTCAAAGGTCACCAATCAACAACTGATGAATACAATTCGGGCCCGAATGCCCCAACCAAAAATCTAACTCCGAAAACGGCATCGATGACCTTGCCAAAGCATGGGTCACACCATTAGCCGATCTACGAACATGACTGACAACAACGCTAGCAAAATAATCCATAATATCTCTAATATCGCCAATAATAAAACCAAAGGCACTATTATACTCCCCTCCGGTCTGAATCGCTTCCACAACCTCTAAAGAATTCGTCTGCAACTCCGTCGAGATCGAAGCTCCATCCTTTCACCTTCCTCGCGAGCTCCTCGGCGCCGTCCAGATCTATGCTCGCCGGCAACGTTGAGCCCACACGAGCTCCGACCACATCCAGCAACAATGGCGTCGAACAGCATCAACGAGATCTCTGCAACTCCGGCGAGCAGATCTGCAACTCCAACGACGAGATTGACCGTGAGCCACGCCGGAGCATAAGCAAATATAATACTCAAATTCGGGCGACTTTATTGTGTTTCCAACGAGTTTAACATGATTCTAGCGATGATATGAAGATTCCGATGAGTTTTTGATGATTCTGGCGATACTTTGAAATTCCGGCAACACTATGCAGATTCCGGCATATCTATTGAAGAAGAAGGATAAAGTGAGGGTATTTTTGGAATTTTAAAAATAAATTGGTCATATGCTGGGAACATACCTCATTTATTGGAATATTCTGTTAACTTTAACGAAAATTTTGGACGGAAAGATGTTTAGCATAGTTCATGGTAGTCAATAGTTTAAGTATCAAAGGTTAAAATGTGTTAAGTTGGGGTAGTTACGTGTAATTTTCCCTTTTCAAAATTCAAAGGATCAAACCGAAAATCACCGAAACTGGATTGAAAATTTTGGCGCCGGAAATGTCACAATCAGTTAACCAGTAGAAAGCAATTTACTTCATCGGAATCGACTGGTCGTTACACAATCTCCGGCACATTCGTCTTTGCTCCAACTCTGGTTCCTCGCCACTTCCTCGGCTCCTCACTAACCCAATTTGCCATCACAGGTACGTTTATGTGTGTAAATGTGCTTTCGAATGGAGGTAATTGAGCCATGATTGATCTGGTTTTCGCAGCTGTGGCGGTGCTTCCGATTATGGAGTTTGGAGTCTGTGGATCAGCTCCGGCTCTCGTTTTCTTCAACACATTGTTCGTATAAGGTGCTTATGTTCTTCAGCTCCCGCAATACCTGTTTCACTGACATTGTTAATTTTGATATCAGTAATTGACCCTAAGAAGGAGTTTTTTTAGACTAATTTCTTTAGACTATTTTGATCTCCTATTTTTAGGGTTTTGTGAAGAGAATTGGAATTTTTGCTTTGTTTGTACTTCGTAGTTGAAGTGCTTTTTAGTTCAAGCCTCGATCCTAACTATGTAAAACTTGAGGAACATATTTATGGGGAAGCTCTAGAACCGATAATCATTGTTTTCGTTATACTCTCTGTCCCTAAATGAGTTTTACACTGTCATAGATACTGTAGGAGGTGCACAGCGTACATCAATGGGTTTGAAATTTGATCATCATTGCATAGGTAATAACCCTGAATACTTGTTTCATTTACTTTTCTTGCCTAATCCATGACCGTTCTCCTTGAAAAGATATTTATGTTTCTTAAATATCCTTGCAGGCCAGAGTAATTATGCTCTCTTCATTGTTCCTCCAGTTGGATTTGTTTGTTCAAAGTCTGCCTTTCTAAGTGTTTATGTGGCTGTTTCAATAGATAGTATCTGCTACTAATGTTACTTGGATCTAGAATGATTGGTATCTGGATAGTTGGTCCTAATGTCTTGCATGTGTACTATTATTACTTAGAAGTCCCCACTGTAAATAGATGCCCCATATGAGAATCATTGTGATTGATTATTAGTTTGCTCTCGTACATATAATCTCATGACATTTTTGTGGGTACATCAATTAATTGAATTACAGGTCCTACCGTTTTTTTTAATCTAGGGTATAGCTACTTGTTGATTATATGAATGCATAGATTGTTTCACTGTATGATCTGCTTATCTCTTAAGCCATGGAAATTGTTTATAGACAACCGCATAGACGAGACTTGGACAAAAACTTGCATCATAATTTGGACTTCATATATTTAGATTTCAATATCCATATTTTGCGTTACTGAAATCTCTTTACGCTATACAAAACCACAGGTCTCTGATGGAACTACTTTGGAGGCACGAGATTGCACTCCAGGACTCGCATAAAGAGTGCTGCTTATCTTGTTACACATCATCTTAGTGATGTCTGGCATTCTGTCAACATCTCTGAAACGCACTAAATGTTTTTCTTTGTCCTTTGTCTTATGCTTTTTTTGGGATAGACTAGCCTGACCAGGAATCTGGTTGTAAGCTCAATGCTATTTTCTATTCTTCCAGTGACTTGGCAGGTTTGAATTTTTCTGCTTATTCCTGAGCCATGAAAGAAAAAGAAGACAACTTGATGGAAGAGCTGACAATATCATTTGTATGTGTTCAGGGTGTTTTTCTGACATGGCATGTACATTGTGTATGCATGAACATCAGAACAGACGAGTAGGTAGGTTCCTAATGGAAAAGAATCCATCCCTAGCCTAAATCCGCATATTCTACTCTCAAAAGAGTTTTAGTTTTCCATCCATTATGTCTTTATTCTAAATATACTAACCATTGTGTGTGGTCTCAGATTAACTGGAAGAAGCATCCAGAGTTCCATGTTGTTCAATCCCAGCCAGGTAAATGAATATTTTGACACCATTCTTCTCTATAATATACCATCAGGGCAAATTGCCAGGTAAATGAATATTTTGACACCATTCTTCTCTATAATTTCAACTCTGTCAAAGCACTTTAATCTGTGCGAAATACATTTAGGTGATCATATTTGAGTGGGAAGGTGTTTATGGTGTGAAGTTATGTTCTCTACACGGTGGGTAGTAGAACATGTGGTCTCTGAGTACATGACATATTAATGAAGTGTGGTCTCGGTCTCTCATATACATGCATGAGTTGACTGTGGACCGGGTTGTCTGTACCGTGGGTCGAATCAAATGAACCCTAGGCCGCATTGGGCCAAAACACTGGAACGAAGAAGAGCATATATATTATTATATTGTGGTTTCTGGCTGGGCCTGATTGTTTCATATTTTCAATAGATTAAAATGGTCCCTAGGTCATTGGGCTGGAGATCCCAGTTTCCATCCGTCATTCATCAACAAAACCATTAGGAATTCTAGTCAAAACTGGAACTCAGATTCAGATACCTTTGGTGAGAGAATCTTTAGAATATACTCACTGAACCAATGAAGTAGAGAAATGTTTGCCCATGATAGAATCTTTCCTTCCTAATGTACATTATTTATAACACTCAAGTTTAGCAACTTGTTTTCCATGGAACCTACTAATTTTATTAATTAAGTAAACTATAAACGTACAAGCTAAAGCCTATCCGTTGTTTTCCACCTTTAACTTGGCATATTGTGTCATGCCCCACAAGGTCACAACACATTATTGCTCCAACTTCTTCTACATGCCTCTTTGATATTAATCTCATGCCCTCTCATATCTCACAATCACACTCTATTTATTTCATTGATGTCTTCTCCTCCACTTATGGTTATGGAGAAAACTATTGCTTCAAGAAACCATCTTTGCTAAATTGATCACTTGACAACCTATCCAACTCCAACCACCTGAATCAGATTATGAGCTCTTTTTCCTTTTTCTGCTACCAGAAAATACAGAAGGCGCCAACTAAAAGTGGTGATACAAATAATTACTAATTATTTAATTAAGCTTCTTTAGTTTCAATGGGTTAAAATCTGTTCTGGGGTTACTTATTTAACAAGCTTCTTAATGTGTGGATATTAATATTTGAAAAATAACTTGCCGTATTAGCTGATATTTGTGCATGATTATATTTATATAGTTTATATTTTTAAGATGACTGTTTGGGTTTTGCGTAATGGCCAAACTCATTTATATGTTATCATAAGCTTTAAGAATATCTCATCAAATATGTTGTTGTCATATGCATGAAAAATATCTTATTGGTTTGGTTGTTAGGTGTAGGTTTATGCCTGTCATTGTCCAAGATAAACATAATATCTTGAATGAAATTAATCAGTCCTTAGAAATTACGAAGATGCCTAAGAAAAAGGTGCCTAGCTTTTGTAATTCTGCAGTATTTGTGAAGCAGTAGTTATGGCCTTATGGGTATGATGTATCAATTGTTGGAGGTCATGATAAGCAATTCCAGGAATATATATATATATTCACATTCCATTCCCGCATTAGACTTTAGTGGTGAATGATTGGTATTGAAATGACATCTTTTACTGTTTTGGAATAAGCTACCAATTTGCATATGATGTGATTTTACTAGAATTTTAATGCTCTGGTCAATGAGAAGACATTTTTTTGGCCACTAATTACAGAGCATAATAATAGGATTCCTATGTAGAACATAGAAGTAGAAACCACTAAAAATGATTTAATCTTTTGACCAAATCTCTCTTGTTTTCAGGGACAATGAGGGCAAAGAACCAAACAGAGTTTGATGTGAATATACTTGATAACATTGTTAAGCCCAAAGTGTTTGAATTTAGGATAATAAAAGAGAGAACAAAAAGAAAAAGTAGCAGAAAGCCAGGAAAAAACAAAAGTGGTCATTTTGAACTTTGAAATGCTTGTGTAATATAGATCAATAATGCATATTCTATGTTTCTTTATTTACACTTGATGACAAGTCTCATGTGCGTTTTGAACTCTTTCCGTTCACATATTCTTTAGTATTTATTTATGTTTTTTGAGGCGTTGCAACATTTTAAGTATATGACGTCTGAACTTTGGAAAAAACTCACTGAACAGTAAAAAAGATCAAGATCCATTGGTTAATTTGAAGATATTTTTGTATGATTTTAAGCTCAAGTTTTCTTCTTTACTTACATTTAAAGCAGATCTGGTTCTCTTATCACATGCAGTGCTGAACAAAATTGACATGATACTGATATGAGTCATATGATACATGATTCTGACAGTGTAGTACTATATAAATCAATCTTTACATCGGATTTTTGGGGGTTTACTTTTACATTTACAAGATTAATTTTTTACTAATAAACCAGCATGGCATTTTATAGACATGTATTATTATTTTGCAGAGATGACTTGGACATACGCCCAAAAATTACTCCAAGACTGTAAAATGTGCATGAGAAGGTACCTTTTTTTTTTATTTACTGCAGCTTTATTAAGAATGTTTTGTGCAGAATTGATTCCAATTGGAACCCATTTATTACTACACTCTCTACATTTTCTTCTCTTTCTCTTTTGGTATCGTTTGGCAACGGGAAAGTAAATTTTCTCGGAATGTTTACTTTCTCAGGAAAGTTGATAAGGGCATTTGACACATCGGAAAGTGAAGGGAAAATGCAGA
>JAYMTH010003100.1:0-11402 GCA_036897465.1 Pelargonium australe | reverse complement strand
TAAAGTTCAGGGTAGTAATTTACAAAAGGTGTTTAGTTCAGGGTAGCTACCTGCAATTTCCCCTAATAATAATATATACATATAAAAAAAGGATCAAAATATGTAAAATGGACAGCCCAAGTAGCAAAGTCTAAATGTACTTGGGCCATTCGCATTGGGCTTCAATCCTTAGCATTACTCTACTTTGGACATGTAAAACTCAGTTCAATGGGCTTTTTCCTGACATGTGATCCAATAATATGATTATTTGATATAATTAAGTTTTCCAATTTTATGTCACACTCGAATATATGAACGTCTGTCGTGCTGAAAGTTGTTAGTGTTGCACATTCCAATACGAATACAAGCGCAACACGTCTGACGCGGTAACTAAATTGTTCGCATTGACACGACACTAACACGACCCAATACATTCTGCACGATAGAACCAAAACATTCAACATGACACTATCCAACACGTTTGACATTAACAACAATACCTTTAAGTGTGTGTTGGACATGTCATGTGTCACAATATGACTAATTAATCATGCGTGCGTGTTTTAAAGGCCAACATGAACACAACATGATTACCAAATATGTTGAATTCTCCAACACAAACACGACACGATTACAAAATGCATGAGTCCAAACACACTCCTTTCGTATCGTATCGAGCCATGATCAGCTCTCTGAGTCAGTCCACAAACAGCTGATAGCAACCAGCAACAGCAACAGCTCCACAAATGATGATATTTTTTCTGCACTAGGAAAATAAATTATAACATTAATACAAAAATAAATTATTTACACACAACTATACGAAACATGAACAGACAAAACTATTTTCATCATCAGCACCATCAACTTGTGTGTGATTGTGGACACAAGGAAGCAATTTAAAAAAACAGGAAAAAAAATGGCTACAGAACATACATTTTATGTGATTTATGGGTGAGGACCAGTATGTGAAAACAACCCTGAAGAAAAAGAGCTAGAGCTGTCCACACCACCATCAGCTTGAAAAGAAAAAAAAGTGTAAATGTGTATAAGTCTTCGTATTTGAACCAGAAATTAACTCGGGATCTATAGAAGTGCAGAGAAAAAGAAAAGGTTGGAATATCGGAGAAAGATAACGATGTTGATCATATTCCAACTTGCCACTTAAACAAGCACAACAAGAATGCAACGATCGTGGAATGAAATCTTTCTTTTTCTGCAATTATTCCAAAAGAAGGCCAGCCGTCGCAAGTTGAATGTGTTAAAAAGACAAAATGATTCCCAATGATCTCATGGCTAGTTTGGGAAGATGACAATGGATATCATATCATGTAAATGGCCAACTTGAGGAAAAAAACAACAGAAAGTATCTCATGCTAGCGACGGAGACAGCAAATATTTGCTTTCTTAGTCGTAAGAGAATAATTTGTAATCTCTGAGTTTCTAGAGTTAAAAAAGAGAAGCACATATGGATTTGGGATAATATTCCAATCAATAACATGGTATCATACCAAAATACATCAGTTAAAGCTAGAAGAAACTCGGGGTGTACGTTACTGCTGTGCTTGCCAAGAAAGGAAATAGAATCTTTGAGTCAACAACTCAAAGAAGTGTAGTGGATATAAGTGAGGCTTGACAAAAACCAGTACTAATGTTTGTATTTTACTAGTTATAACTAGATATTGTTCAAGTTGACATGAAGATTCTATAAGTCCATTGTAAGTAGTCAAACAAGCCAGAGTAGAATTTTCCACCATAGTTGTTACATGAAAAAAACATAGCAGCTAAGGAATGATGCAAAGCAGAACATACCAGTAGGCCAATATTGGAGTAAATGAATAGAAGATGCAGTGTTTGTTTCCTGAGAAAGTCAAATGAGAAAATTAGGTGACATAAAATTGGAGGTCCCCTCCATAACAATTATACTTTAATAAATAACGATGAATGATACAATGATTAGGGTCGTTATATAAGGTTTTTGTATGAGGTTCTAAGCTTCAATCCTTGGTAAAATATGGCCTGATTTTATTCATACAAGACAAGTGACAGAAATAGTCAATAGATGCTTGATGGTGTGCCCCAACAAGCCATGTGTGGTTGCTACTTGTACTATATTTCATCAAGATATTGTGTACAGATTCATGGTTTCAAACATCAGCAGGTAGTTGGCTAGCTTTAAGTTTTGATGCAGAAACAGACCACTTGTATTCAGTTCATTTACTAATGGACTAAAAAAATTTGACAGAACATTTGCATACTATCCATACCGTTATGACCCTAATGATCATGTCAACTCGACTCTCGAGGCCTTGTGGGTGATTTTTTCCATGCTACTCAATGTTATATACTTTATGTAGGAGTGTGTATTGCCCCGATAATGTGTTTTGAAGTTGACACCCATGGGTCAGGATGGCGCCCTCCTAGGAGATGGGAGTCTCGGGTGCTATACGGGTCTGGTTCTCTCGGGCAGTAACAAAATGGTGTAAGAGGGATGCTTAGAAAAGCAGACCATCAGTTGCTCCCACAGGCTAATATTCACGAACAATTTGTTGTAGTGTGTTTCGTTAAGTTATCAAGCAATCGATGGTGGCACCATGAAAGGTGCCAAGACGGGTGTCGTGTGCTATACTGCTATGTTGGGCGAGTGTTTCGAGGAAACCTCGTGCCTTTCAGGAAGGTCCTAGGAGACGGATAATGGCCTAGCAGTTTTAGTTGGCCTTGACAGGTAGGCCTGGTGGCAGGAATTCACGAAGAAGGCAAATGACTTGACACAGGGAAGCAAAGTGAGAACTTATATATGACGAATGGTGTCCTCAGAACGGGTGGGAAACAACGTTACAACCCGAACAAATGTCCCCCCAGACACCAAGTGTGCTCTAATACTTTTGAAATATATGTCTTAACAATTTTATTCACTTGATGCAGGTGCTTGCAAGTGAAATGACAAGGTAAAAGTTGTTAAATCTTCGCATTATCTGCTTCTAGGGTATAAGGTTTAGGTGCCAGATGGGTAAAGTGAAAAGGTAAAGGTTATTAAGATAAAGAGTATCTGATTTCCCAATCATGCAAATCATAGCTCTTGTAGGGAAGTACATGTTATGAGATTGCAGCAATAAACATAAAGTTGGCACATGCAAGTATACAATTGAACTTATTCATATTATCATTAATGATTGCAATACGAATATCAACATAGCTATTCCATCGGAATATACAGAGGAGAAACAACTCATATCATTTCAATGAGAACATATTAAAGGATAATTGAATGGGGCTGTGCACTAACACTGCATGAATAAGAATTCAGGAGACATGCAAACAAGGGAAAATCGCTTTCGCCATATTCAAATGGTCCTGCTAAAATATGTTGGAGCAAATGAAGGGGGGACCGTAACTATATCTGATAAATACGTCTACCCACTTGCTAACCTGTCAACACGAGACAAATCTGTATAGTCAAATAGAGATTGTATGATGGGAATGCTTGTGGCATTTTAACAAATTGTAGAGCCATGAAAAATGACGAGTGTTTAATCAGTTTAATGTCAAAAAAACAGAATAGTTGAAAGCCATAGGAGTGAAAAATGACACAATGATTTGTAAATGGCATATGATATGCCTTAGGAAAATGGATATAGTTGGAAGAAAAGAATGTATGTGGTCAGCATCTATATTTAGGAGATGGTACTAAGATAAGCAAGCAGATAAGTTTCTATGTCTCACATCAGTTACTCTGATTCAAATGGCTATCAGATTACGTGAAGGAACCAAATATACTTTTTCAAGCAAGGTTCACACAAAAACCTTCAATCACCTTAGATTGCAATGACTTACATGTCTTTCTGCTTACAGCATCATTAGTTGCAGCTGCCCCGCTAAAAGTCCCAACAATGCTACTCACAGGCAGTGCAATTGGATGACTTTGTTGAATTGCCTGAGGACCGAACCTGAACATATTCATATTCATAGGCTGCAAAACAGAACATATGATGGGAATTACATAAAGTGCAAGTAACATAGGTAACATCCATATGCATAAAGACAAAAATGAAAAAAAAAAAAAAAAAGGTTGTGCGGCAAATATAGGCTACAAACCTGAGGTGTGGTTTGCATTTGCTGGTGCAAACCTAAATATCGCGCATATTGCTCAGGAAGAGAAGCATTTTGCATCTGATTTGAATAGTTAACAGGATTCATAACTGGAGTTTGGCACATTACAGCCTGATTAGGCGTTTGAGCCACAGACATGGACTGACCAATTAATGGTAGCCTAGGTAGCGAGGTGTTTGGGATAGAAGCTAAAGAAGGTGAGCCGACTCCCATACTCATTCGGGACATATAGTGCTGGACTCCCGGAAACATCATTGGTCCCATCCCGCCTCCCATCCACATAACCTGAAACGATGAGAAAAACAGTGTCAGGTGATTGAGTGAAACACACTAAGACCACTTCTTAAAGAGGCACTGAAAAATGCACCTGAATTTGTAATTGAAGTGACTTCAAGTATTCAATTGCCTCATCTAGCATTGATGCTTTATCGGTCTGCAAATTGATTATTACTGCAGTTAGGAAGAAAAATCGTACAAGAACTTCACAAAAAATCAATGACATCAGTAAATATGAGGAAAATCCATTTACGTTTCCTTTTTCTTTTGACATAACATATTTTCTTCACTAAATTTCTTATAGTTTAGTAGTGCCTCCAATTTTACTACAATGTTCCGCCTCCTATATATGCAAACATGCTAATCGATCAAGACATGTCTCATCTCGCCCTCAACTGGTGACATTTCTAGCTCCCACACCCTCATTTTTCACTTACACAACCCCATGTTCAATGGTCCCTTGTCATTCTAACAATTTTATTTTGGACATGCTTAGGTACTAACCAAAATTTCTAGCTTTCCAGAAAAGACCATCATCTGAAGCATTTCATAAGTTAAATTCGTTATATTCAAATGAAATTTCAATTTCCTTTAGTTTCAGCAACTAGAGATATAGCCAAAAAAAAAAAAACATACCTTGCTACAGTGAGGTATAAGCTCCTGCAACGCCTTCATCTTTTCGTTGATCCTATCTCTCCGTCTCTGCATTAATACAGATATATACTCAGTACCACCAAAATAATTAGAAAAAACTACAGAACTCAAGGAAATCTTAGAATCATACCCGTTCGGATTGATTATGCACTTCAGCAGCACGACTTCGTTTAGCACATCCTGATTGTGATCTGGATGACTTGTTCCCTGAGGCTGATTCGAGTTCAGCAGCCTATGATATTTTCAATTCATAGTTTATGATCAAACTTCCATAGTAGTACAATCAAGAGAGAGAAAGATAGAGAGAGACAGGAGTGTGTACCTCACTCTGGCTCGCAGAATCCTCTCCATCTATCCCCTTCCTTTTGTGGACAGTGAAACCTGAGGACTGTCTGCATGTTCTTCCGAAACTACTACCTGATCCACCAGAAGACGAAGTAAGAGTTGGCTCGAATGTCTCTGTTTGCCCTCTTCCGCTTGGGTTTATTTCCTTCTGAAGATTGTCCTTGAAGGGTCTTGCTGATAAACCAGAAGTACCAACACCACTGCTCGATATCCGACTCCAGTCAGGATCATTTAGGAATTGGTTGCTACCACAGTGGCTGGTCCCAACCGTCATAGCTGAGCACTCTCTAGCCTTTCCTTGTGTCATAGTATCAGACCCTTTCCCTCTCAACTGTCCACTAGAAACTCCTATGTCGACCTTCTTTGCCAGAGCTACTTTTCCAAAATCAGCAATCTTCACGAACCCTTCAACGTTATTGCTTCTCGAGGCTGAACCAGGAAGCTGAAATCTTGGAGGAGGCATCGGGTTTCCATGCAATTCTGGCAAAGGGGAATGATTAGCATTAGGCGGCTGATGCTGCTGCAAAGGTGCAACAACATGAGTTGGATTGGGAGTACTAAACTTAACAAACTTGTCTTCTTCGAACTGTTTGTTTGGCGGAGCTTTATCAGCGTGGATAGGCTCCATTGATGGCAAATCAGTGAAGAGACTAGAACAAAACTCCTTCCCAAAACAATCTTCAAGCGGGTTATGGATCCAGGACACAGTCCCATCATCTTGAATCAAGTGACTCGCATTCCCATATGACCCAATACTCAACGAAGCTTGATCTTGTCGCGCAACATCATGATGACCTTGTTGCTTCCTATGAGTCTGGCTGTTCAAAACTACCTGCCCATTTCGCCATAACAGCTCTACCAACTCGTGGTCTGGCCTGTAACCATAAAATTAGCCGCTAATCAAATTCAAAGTGTCACAAACTGATTAAACAGCTACAAGTACAATTCAGGAAAGCAACTCAGAAACCATAGAAAGAGAAAAGGGAAGAAAAAAAGAGAGAGCACAAACCCAATAGGTTTCTTCTGATTGGTGACATGTAGATCACCCTCAAAATTCCAATCATGAACACAGTGATTCATTGCTGATTATTTACTGCAAAACACAACAGCAAAAAAAGTACCATCAATATTCTATAGGGGACTAGGGAGACCCACAAACAACACATAAATTAAATGATTAATCAATTAATTATCATGTTCCACCTAATAAAACAACAGAATCAAATCCACATTGAATTGTTTAATTTACTTTCTGCATAAAAAAAAAAAAAAAAGACGGCTCAATGCACGCACGAGACTAGCATCATTGTAAGTTTGGATTCGAAATCCAGAATCATCAACATAAATGTGATTCCATATTTAAAACTAGCCAATCTTCAAACTTTCTTCCACACCCAACAAGACAAAGAATAAAGTACACTGCATTATTAATGTACAGAACTGATAGAGCATGATCATATAATTCAATAAGGAACACATTGAAATTCTCAAAACCCTTTTACTTGAGCATCCCAAAATTAGCAACAAGCCACTCAAAAACAGAACTTTCCCATGAAGAGAAAGCTTAAAAACACTCAAAATCAGGATGTTTTTTAGCTTTCCTGCAAAAGAAAACCAGGAGAATCAGGAAAGAAAACATCTTTGGAGAGAACCCAAATATGGAAATGAAGTTGAAATACAAAAAAACAAACCCACACACAGATTGACAGATTGACAGACAGAGAGACCCACCTGTGGCTTTGCAGCAGCACTTGAAACTTTGAAAATAGCAAAAACTGAAAAAATCCTGCCTTTCCTTCTGTGTGGTGGTGTTTTCAAGTGTTATAGTATTGAGAAATTTTTGGAATTGGAACTAAAAATGGAGAGGTGGGTGTTGTTGCTTTAACTTCACAATTGAAGAGACAGAGACATTACTGTGGGGCAATGATTGGGTGCTGGTGCAGTGTTGTCAAGGTTCTGTACTGAGATTAACAGTAGCTGACACGTGGCAGGTGATGAAGAATTTAGAATAGTGTCAAGGAAATGCCATGTAAGTTGTTACTAGTCATTCACACTACTATAAAGAAAATCTAGGGAATGCCATGTAAGTTGTAACTAGACATTAATAGTTCTACATTGTCTCGATTGAAGTTCATAGTATCGCAAAACGATTTATTCTTCTAAAACGAACGTTTAGTATATTTTTAAGAGCTACAGAATCTCAAAAAATTTATCACAAAACTAACAAAAGATAGTATAAGAAGTGAAAATTGAGGTAGTAGGACTAGTGTTTGTGTGGCAATGGGGATAGGAGATCAAAAGCTCAAACCCTTGTGGATGGGGTGGATCTGAAAATGGAAGGAGGAGGTGACACGTGGACAATAGTAGGATTATTATATTGGGCAATGATTTGGGACAGTACAGTGGTGTCAGAAGGAGAAAAGTCTTATTGTGTGAGTGACAACCAATTTTATTGTGTGAGTGACAACCAATTATTTGATCATATTTACAGGTTGGCCAATTTTAGGGTATAGTCTCTGCAGGCTAGGGTTTGTCCCTCCACCCATAAAAGATGGACCAACCATGGACATGGACATGCATGGTGATGGAATTTAAGATCATGGTGCAATGTATATTGGAAAGTCATGTCCTTTAATCCATCCACACTAATTGGAGAACTTGAAGTAAAACTTATCCAATTGCTAAATGCAGTTGCAAAAAAATATCTTATGATAACTATTTGTTTGATGACCTTCGTAGAGGCATAGAAGTGTCCGCAGACAATTAAGTAATTCGTTTGATTAAACTCAAAAAAACATAAGTTAAAAGTTGTTATTTTTTCTTCAACTTTCTATTTTGTTACTCTAAAGTTATGATTCTAGCTAAATTTTGGACTACAAAAGCTAATAAACTAAACAAATGACCCAAAAGAAAAAGATGGGGAAGGTGGTTATAAATGATAATGTTAGATTTGGGTAGTTTAGGTATATATGATGTTTTCAATCAATGTTCAATTGTATGGTGGTAGCTATCGGAGTAAATGAACAAAATTTAAGAGCCTGAGCCCACTATTTTCCTCTCTAAATATATTGTGGTCCAAACTTGTGTGTGGATATGGACCATTTAGATTGTGTTTCCATGCATGTCCTATTGAGGTCACAAGTTCACCGTCGACAAATTTGCGATAAACATGAAGTCAGTAATTTTAAATCAATTAATTCTCATTTGAACCGGACAGAACTACAAGAATGACAAATTTCTCCCAGTCAAGTTTTAAGTTAAGTTCTTTATATCTCAGTTTCAAATTTTATTTTAATTATATAAAACTTAAGACACTTATCGTGTGCTCAAAAAAATTCATTGTTCGAAAAATACGTAACATTCTCCCAAAAAAAAAAAACATGTAGTATGGATCACATTTAGTAAGGCCGGCCCAACGCGCCCACAGTCGCCGTCCATGAAAGGGGCCTCTTTCTGGCCCATTAAGAGGATGGACCACCATGCATATTTTAATAGAGAAATTTTCCAGAAGATTTTCTTGGCAACCAAACAAAAACAGAGTGAAATGTGAAGTGATGGACCACCTCAAGTATCTTCCAAGGGTACTTCTAAATTCTAAATCCTTGAATACAATGACAGGCACAGCCTAGATTTTTGCTTGGGGTTGGTGGTTGAAGACCTGTGAAATTTAATTTGCTCAATTTCTGAACCAGAGTCTACTCATTTCGATATGGATCTATTTTGTGTCATTTAATATGGTATGTTTCACGATGACTCAATTTATTTAATTCAATTCAACTCTATCCGAAGTTGAAATAATTACGTGAAAATCGCATACCCATTTTGTATATCTTACTGCTAATAAGAACCAGCTGTAAGTTTTGTTATCTTTTCTATAAACAATTGTCACTGCAATTACGATGAAAAGACTTGCGAATCCGAGCTATTTGAAGTGCGAGTTCAAAGCCACTCACAAATGCGTAAACAAACTTAGCTCTCTAATTAATATCGAAATATACGATAAGTTACAAAAGAATGGGTTGGATGATTCGTATAATATCGCACAGAAAATGATTTTTATACATGTGGAGTAGACACTACTCAAACTGGATCCAAGCACGGATAATGAAGAAACCACAATCTGTTTCTGGCTTGCATTTATGGAGTGACCATATTATTACCTGTAGAAAAAGATGCTTAAAAATATGAGAACTTGATCCTACGTAAGTACTACTAAGTTTAGTTGAATTTCACTAAATTAACAAGTTGGAGTGGAGATATATAGGAAGTCATGATAGTTGATTATGATAAGCTAATTAAGATGATGAGGTAGGGATGTGCAGCTCACAATTCTATATCTGCAGTGCATAATCATATATGGTCTTTCAATTATTGAATTCATGAACATGATCATGGTGAGTGGGTGGTTGTAGTGGAGATGGAAGTGATTCAGATGATAGAGTAATTACCAAATCATGCAATAAAACCACCTACTAATTTTAGTTGAATTGAAGAGCACTAACTTGTAGTATGAGAAAAGCACGTACCTTCATTGCATGCTTGGTTGATCACCTATAAAATGGCTTCAGCAGATGGAGAATGGTACCAAACATCTTTGCCATCTTCTTTTTCTTCTACATTTCAGTCAGAATGATGATAGCCTTTGTAGCACATTTGTTTCTTCTCTCTTTAGCCTTGGCTTCCCCCTTCCCCTTCGCTACCAAAACCACAACCAAATGGTGGTGGTTTTAGTCTGGAACTGATCCACAGAGACTCGCCAAAATCTCCCTTTTACAACTCTTCAAAAACTCCCTCCCAGCAGGCTCCTCCTCCATCAATCCAAGCCCCAATAAGACGTGATGTCCTAGGTGGTGATTACGTCATTAAGTTCTATCTCGGCACACCTCCTACTGAAATCTTTACCAGTTTCGCCACTGGTAGCAGCCTTACATGGACACAATGTAAACCTTGTAAGAATTGCTACAAGCAAAAAGCCCCTTACTTTGATTACAAAGCCTCGTCAACATTCCAACGGATTCGCTGCGAGAAAAATGACGATTGCAGACGCGTTATGCCACAGGCAACGTCAACAACGTGCAATACCAGCATAAACTTGTGTCAGTATCATATCAAATATGCAGATGGAACATACAGCTGGGGAAATGTATCAATGGACACAATAAGACTTGGTTCCACCACTGACCAGTCTATAATCTTTGACAACTTCGTATGGGGCTGTGCGCAAAATAATAGTGACAAAATTTTTAGCGAGGATGAAACAGGAATTTTCGGCCTTGGAGCTTCTAGTGCTTTTTTGAAAAGAGAAGAGGGTTCTCAACTTGGAGGCCGGAATTTCTCTTACTGCCTGGCACTATCCGCACAATCGACGAGCATGCTGAATTTGGGCAATGCTGCTGTGGTTTCAGGCACGGGGGTGATTTCCACTCCATTAATCCTCAAAGACGATTTCTACCTTGTTACATTGAAAGCTATCAGTGTTGGAAATCAAAGATTTGAGGTTAACAAGAAGTTTTCTGCACAAGGCAACGCGGTCCTTGATGCGGGAGCTACAAACACATATCTTCCTGTAGAATTGTACAATTCAGTGAGATCGGCTACGCAAAAGGCAATTCCAGTAAAACCTTGCCGAAGTCCTGAAGGCACGCTCTGCTATTTCCGAAGTGCTGTTTTCGAGCCTCCAATCATCACAATGCA
Source organism: Pelargonium australe (assembly GCA_036897465.1). Lineage (NCBI taxonomy): Eukaryota > Viridiplantae > Streptophyta > Magnoliopsida > Geraniales > Geraniaceae > Pelargonium > Pelargonium australe. Next base: position 344 of record JAYMTH010003100.1, on the reverse strand, counting down.
TTTTGAAGGAGGTGACTTGAAGCTTAATAGTGTCAACACCTTTCTTCCTCAGACTACTGGGGTGAAAACTTGTTTTACATTCCTCCCACCTTACAAAAAGACGATGAAATATATTATCATAGGGAACAGTGCCCAGAAGAACTTCTTGGTGGTTCATGATCTTGATGGAAGAACTTTGTCCTTCAAGAGCATGGATTGCAGCAAATAAAGCAAATAATTGGACATGTGGTCATCAAATCAAATACTCCCTCCGTCCCAAAATGAGTGTCTTGTTTGTCTAAATTTTTTATCCCAAAATGAGTGTCTTGTTTCTATATTTAGGTTATTATATTATCATTTTCCCC
>JAYMTH010003099.1:0-11402 GCA_036897465.1 Pelargonium australe | reverse complement strand
CGAACAAAAGATAATGAAGTACAATGATGAGACGTGCAGCCAACACTTACCCAGTTTCGAGTGTGAAGGGCAGGTCGCCATTAAATCCAGGTAAAGTCTTGATTATTGCTTGCGAGTTCACTGAAACTTGCAAAAGAAGAAGTAGAAGAAACGTACGAAACGACCCCATTTTCATGGAAATGCTTATTTTGTTCACGATTGAACAAACTTATACTACAAATGTGTATACACTGTACGTACACGTTGTTAGTTGGATTAAGTTTCTATATAATATAACAATGAATGTTTGGTTTTGAATGGTAGATATTCACTATGTATTAATGATTTTAATCATGAGCCATGCACGTACATAATAAATCATGTACGAACTGTCGGGAGAGAGAAGCCACTGTACGTGGACATATATTTTACCTCAAAGATCAAACCACACTCTCTCAGCTCTCCACCGTACCTACCACGTTGCGGAGAACCATCAATGGCACCAAACTTTTTTCCGGATTTACTCTCGTTTCTAATGATTACTTGATATTCCATGTTGTAATGTAAGCTAGTATTGAATTTTGAATCAAAATTCACATTCTCACAGCATCCAAACAGTAGTACGTGATGCGTCTTTTTTTTATGCTCAATATTGTATCAGGCCAGAATATTTTTTGTCGTCATGTCCATGTGTTACAGCATTTTTCTAAGTGTTATACTCTAGATTTTAATGACGTTACACGATGCCAATGTCCAATGTCAAGGGACGTCAGGCTATGATGTCTAGGACTTGTGACATGCACAAGTAGCACGCAATCGAGGAAAACACTAAAACTTTAACTTAACCGAGCTCTTGTTGTGACAACCAAAAAAGTTGTTGCGATAGGAACTGGGACAAACACGTGTATGGCCTTAATTAATTTCCATGAATAATATGGGGTTGTTTGGTATATTAATTCATCTACTTTTTGTTTGGAAAATTTATGTGAAATCGCAGGCAATCATCAAAACTCGATGGGGTTGTTTCGTATATTTCTTCTACTTTATGGTATTATATTTTTATCCACGACCAAGGAACTCATCAATATTAAAACGGAGGAAACAAATATTATGCAGCTTGCGAGCATTATTTTCTTGGATGCTCCTGTTGGCACTGGATTTTCCTACTCAACAACTCAAGAAGGTTATGAAACCTCTGATACAAAATGAGCAGAAACTATCTATCAGTTCTTGAGAAAGGTGAGTAATATTATCCAACTACTATAAACCCAATTTGATGGAAATTTATGTCATTGAGATGTGATCTATTCAGTGGTTCCTTTCTCATCCTTTCTACGGCAACAATCCGCTGGATCTACATTGCCGGCCGGCGATTCTTATTCAGGCATGATTGTTCCTCAAGTCACATAAATTATCACAAGTTTATTATAAATAAAAGCAACAAAAAAATTATATATATACATCTAGGCTCCTAGGGTTCTTCTCTTCTTTCAAGAGCGGCGGGTTGCGGCTCCTTGAACGGTGGTTAGGTCCTTCAGATCAAAGCGGTTTGTCTCTCGTATGAGAATTATACTTTCAGAGTATCTATGACGGCGGTGATTGTTTTCGATTGTGGCGGTTTGGGTTTGGCAAGTGGTGATTCAAGTGTAGGTAGCGGAAGGTGAGATTGTGAATATTGTAGAATTCAGTCCAGGGAGAGTTCAAGTGGCTCCAGTGATAGGATCAGGTCACGGGCTAGCCAAACTCGATGGGATCGATCTTGGTCGGCGAGTGGTGTTGTAGGCGGCTTCCGTGGTAAAATTAGGTTGCGGGGTTGTCTCGAGATTTATGGTCTGATTTAGTTAGTGAGGAAAGTCCGGCAGTGTTCGGCATTAGTTGGACAAGCTGGGGCTACGACTCTCGGTTTGCTGATCCGGGTAACTCCCGGTCTCACAGTGGTGGTCTGAGACAGTTTTCATTTATGGTTGCTTTTATAGCATCATTGTTCTATCGTTTTGTTTTCTCTTTTCGTTTGGTTTGTAGTAGGTTAGATTTTAGTTGGCTTTTTTCTTTCAGGTTTGTTAGTTCAGTGTATTTTGTTTGTTTTTCTCAGGGTATATCGATACTTGTTCCATGTCCATTTTACCCATCAAGAGGTTGGATGTTGTAGATGTTGATTCCATTGATCAATATTAAAAGTTGCTTTCAAGGTAAAAAAAAAATGTTTCGAAATCATCATTCTAATATCTGAGCCATTTTTCAGCGATGTTTGTGCCATTTCCATGTGTTAGATCCTCTCGATCATACATGTTGGGTCCACAACCGGCTAATTTTGCCTTTTGATTAATGTTAGTCCAGTTGTTTCCATAAAATAAAAAAACAAAAAAAAAACTGAAATTAGTCTGAGTCCATCCAACATTCCACATACAACACTTCAATCAAGTCAATTAATGTGAAATTCTATTAAGCTACTATATATGTTCTAAAAATTGTACAAGAATAGTGTGTTGAGGGATCACCCAAAATTCTTGGGAAACCCATTTTATTTGGGCAGTGATTCATACGCAGGACTCATTACTCCCCAGACCGCCCAACTTATAATAGATGGTAACTAACAATTCTGTAAAATTTTGGGTTCATTTAATTAGTAAATTAGTGGTGCTTATCATTTGACGACGAACCCTATATTGCATTTTTTTTCAGTGGAGATCACGACATGGTTGTCCCGCATCTAATGTTTGAATCATGGATTAAGTCTCTTCATTTGACAGTCGATCTTGCTTGGAGGCCATGGTTTGTTGATGGTCAAGTTGCAGGGTCAGTTTACAACAATTGCTGCAATATGTTTGCAAGTTATGTAAAATAATTAGTAAGGACTGAAGTTGGAAACATTTTTGTGTAGGTACACTGTGAAGTATTCAAATGATGGATATGCTTGACATATGCAACTATAAAGGTACGAAAAAGATTTTTTTTTTCCGGGTTTTTCAATAATTTGAACAAGTAAGTTAGAGTACTAACATGTATACACATTTTGTTGTTGTTGTTTGCAAATTGTTACAGGGAGCTGGACATTCACCTCCAGAGTACAAAAGGAGAGAGTGTTTTGACTTGTTCCATAGATGGATTAAGTATTATCCAATCTAAAAGATCATATATTTTCAATTCTTATGTAACTGTTTAGCACTCCAAGGCCAATATAAGCCATTTCTTTTGTAATGTAAGTTTGTTCACAAATAATGTTAATGAGAAAAATGAAATTACAGAATTCAATTGCTGCATATAAATTAGAACAACCCATCAATTACAGTTGGATTTGCTGTATTTGCTCTGTTTTGTAGCATGTTCTTGTAATTTAATTTTAATGAATGAACTTTCAGAAAGAAACAGGGTTAGCTTTGAATTTATCAATAAATTCAAGCAAAAACGAAGGCATCAAAGAGATGTTGTTGCTGTGAATAAAGAATATGAATCATTATTTTGTTTGGTTTGAACTCAATCAAACTTATTCAAAATATGACATATCAATTTTCATTTAAATTCAAGAATGTGTATTGTAAATATATAAAAATGGATGCTGAGGTAATAATTTGGGACTCAAAGCTAATCAATATAGATTTTTCTTTTTTGAAAAGAAAACATTGTTGTTGTAGTAAACAAAACAAACATAACTTTATATCCATTTGATATTAGATCCAAATATTGTATCCATTCAATATAGTATCTGTTCTCCTAATCATGATTACCATCCAATAAAAAATCAAATCTAGCAGTATATAATCAAGAATTAAAATAAGAAGTAAAACAGCATTCTTCTATGTTTTCTCAACTACTGAATTTAATATTAAAAGAAATTCTATCAAGAAAACTATATATATTAAAAGAAAAATCTGCAAATGGAAGAACAGAGATTTATGTAGCTTGATAGATTTTCTTTGTAGGAAAGCTCAGAGCTCCAATTCTGGAAAGTTTTGTTTTAATGTTAAATTCAGAAGTTGAGAAATATATTTTTGTAGCTTCCTCACCCTAAACTCAGAGCTCCAATTCTTTGTAGCTTCTGCAATAGATTTTTGATCATTCAGTTTCATCATGTTATTGCTGAAGCTGATTCTTCAAACTTAGAGGTAATTATGTTGTTTATATTCACTCTCTTTTTCTCTGTGTTTTCACTTTTCACTCCATATCTGGCATGTCTTTCTCTGCTTCTGGAATAGGTAAATTAGGGTTTCTCTGTTTCTAACTGTGAATGTGATAGCTTAAGTTTAGGTTGTCCCAAATGAATGGTCTTTCAGTATACCCAATTTCTGTTTCTACCACATAAACCCAGTAAACTTTGCAACCATGAGTGCTTGCTTCAATCTTTTTATATGATTTTGGAAGAATACCATGTACCCCCAAACTGAAATTCAAAAGTTTGGATGATGATGCAAGAAAATGGTGAAGAAAGGTTGTTACCAAGCACCAACTAGTCAGATTTGAGCTCAATTATGTGGGCATTACCCAGTAATCAGAGCACAAATTTATCCCAATTTATCATTATCTGCAGATTTTTATTTTTTTTTATGTGAAAGGTTAAATCCAAAACTTGAGTAATTTTGGTTGATTTGCTGGCAGAATCATCAACAATTCATCTTGCCCATTCCAACCAATCAATATCCACCTAACTTTTCATTTTTTATATGAGATAGTTTAGAAACCTACCTTTCTGATATGCTCTCAGGCCTCAGCCCATAAAGACCACGCATTTTCATATGTAGTAAAAAGGAAAGTATAGTGACTTGACAGTCTACAACCAGTTTTTCTAAAATGGTTTTCACTTCCGGCAAATATACAGCAATGCTGTGCTTCTCAGTGTTGCTTTTACTACTTATATTTTCGAGGACAGCTTCCACCGGTTTTCATGTCAAGACACTACCAGGCTTCCCTGGTGAGCTGCCTTTCTATATGGAAACCGGGTAAGTCATCTCCTACTAGTTTATGCTTCCCAATCTGTACTTTCAGTTATTTTATGTTGATCATGTCCATGATAGTGGATATAATAGCAATGAAACAATAATGAGAAGAATTCAGTTGAAAAATACAGTATAAATGTAAACAGTTTGATCATAGAACCATGCTCGATCAAAATCGGGCAGTCATCTAGCATTGTATAACTGAACAAGCCAAGCAGGATTTCCAGCACTAAAATATGTAAGAACAAGCATCGACCATGGAGGATTTCCATCACTATATAATGAATCATTTGTACCCTAAAATACTTGCTGCTAGTGAAAAAATTTGACAGAGCTGGTTTTTTGTGTGCAGATACATATCAGTAGATGATGTTGAATACTTCTACTATTTTGTCAAGTCTCAAAGTAGTCCAGCAACTGACCCCCTCCTGCTTTTTACCAATGGTGGCCCTGGCTGCTCTGCTTTGAATGGCTTCTTTTATGAGATTGGTATGACTTCTCATCGTTTTCCTTAAATCACATCTAGACATATTCTAATCATATATAACCAATTTAGTGTTTATGATTTATGACATTGGCGTTTTCTCTGCATTGTTGTTTTCGTTGATGTTGCCTGTTACAGGAAATTGGAAATTAGTATTCCCTTATCCACAAGATAAGATTTACAACTACAGAATTAAAGTGAATCACTATAAGACTTAACCCAAAATTAATTTGATTGAATTAGTAATCATACCATGAATCATGAACACTAAGTAGGAACAGATAGGGAAGGATCCAGAACCAGTATTCCGTAGGGGCAAAGTTAAGACTCGTTTAAAACTTGGTGCGAGTTTCCTTAATAATTCATTCAAAGTTCAAGTATTGTTAGAAACTGATGATTGCAATTTGCAATGATGATTTTTTTAAAATTAATGGGGGAAATAGTAAAAAAATTCTAAATATTTGTGGAGATAAATATAAAATATAGTAAGGACATATATGAAAAATAAAATGTTTTCAACAAACAAAAATCAGTCGGGGCAACTGTCCCCACAAGTATGCAAGTGGATCTGTCTCTAGGGAGAGATGGTCAAAAGCTCTTTACTTTCTAATCTTATTTCAATATTTTAATTTATATCCTTATGCAGGTCCGTTACAGTTCCAAACAGAAAATTACACCGGAGGCATACCAACATTGCTGCTTGATCCATATGGATGGACTAAGGTACAAATTAGGAATAAGATGATTGATGCAATATAACTGTTGAGTAGTTTATTTTCAAGATTCCATCCATCTTATAGGCTACTTTGGTTCAAATTTTGCTGGATTCTAATATAATTTCCCAGATTGCCAATGTAATATTTTTGGACGCTCCAGTTGGCACGGGCTTCACCTATGCAACAACGACAGCAGGTTGGCGTTCAACAGATACATTATTAGCACAACAACTCCATATATTTACTAGAAAAGTAAGTGATAATATTTCTATTGTATAGGGGTAAGTTTTGCTGATATATATATAGACTCCTACGAACAGGGTATTTTAATAATTGTTTAATTGTTCATTATTCATATATTTACAGTATTCAATTTTGTGATCCAGTGGTTGCAGGAACACCCTGATTTCTTGGCAAATCCATTCTACGTGGCTACTGACTCTTATACTGGAGTAATTAATCCCATAGTAGCTCAAGATATAATGAAAGGTAATTGAATTCACATGGAGCATACATATAACAAGTCGTCTTCTTATCTATTAATATACCACTCACTTACTAATTTTGTCCTGATTTTGCAGGCAATGAAGCTGGACTGTTACCATTTGTGAATATAAAAGTATTCATCATTAGACTTGGACTTCGTAATCATTTTTTTGTTTTATTTTTTTGGGTGGCATTTTGTATGCCTAACAATGTTTACATTGAAAATACTTATTTGTTTTAATATGATCTTAGGGACTTTCTCTTAGCTGCGCACACACACATTCAAGTCTTGAAACCGATACAAGAATAATACTTGCTCATCGCTTGGCACTTATATCAGATGAACTTTATCAGGTAGCAGGATTACTTGGCCTCATTGCTTAATTAAGTGATATAATTTTGCTAAGACCCAAGTTTTGAATCTAATTACAATTAGCATCAGAGGTAATAGTTGAATTTATTTTCTGCTTCTTCAGTCAGCAAAAAACAACTGCAAGGGTAATTATGATGATCCACCTAATGCCCAATGCACAGAGGATATTGAATCTGTAATGAAGGTATTGTAAATGGATATCGGTTATCTCTGAGAAAAGAAAATAATACATATTACACTTTTATTAGTTTCATGCTTAATGATGATGAAATTTTCTTTGGGTTTCCCAGTGCACAGAATTGATAAATGGTCAAAACATCTTGCTACCCCTTTGTGCTACATTATCGCCAGAACCAACTGAAGAAGATGCTCGAAGATCACTTGGTGAAAACACAAGGAATTTTCTGTTATCGCCGCCTATGTATAGTGACTATTGGTGTAAAGTAAATGTTTCACTCTTCCCATGCTAGCATTATTAACATAAGTTCTGTTTTTGAGGTGTTGAAGATTGTATATATGATTGATGTTTCTGTTTCTTTTCTTTGGCAGAATTATGAATATTTGATGTCTTATATATGGGCAAATGCTGAGCCCACATGGGAAGCTCTTGGAGTCAGGAATGTGAGTGCTTTGTTAAAGAGCTTTACTGATATTAAGACAACATGTAATAGAGGTTACCTAAACTACTTTCATTATGACAATTAGGGAACAGTGGAGCAATGGGTTAGGTGCAACATCACCTTGAACGGGTACACAAAGGATGTATCGGATGCTGTCCCATATCATAAGAATCTTACTAAAACAGGGTTGCAACTTCTAGTTTTCAGGTGATTTTCTAAGAAGTTCCCAAGTTGTTTATACTATGCAAACAGTACACTCTCCGACTTTCCCTACATATTGTGTGTTTTGTAGTGGTGATCACGACATGATTGTCCCTCATCTTGCTCTCGAACAATGGATAAAATCTCTGGGATTAACGGTTGATCTTGCTTGGAGACCTTGGTTTGTGGATGGTCAAGTTGCAGGGTGAGCACACAAGTTTCACCATAACATGTTAAAAACCAGAAATTCTGATACATAAATGTAACATCATAACTATATACATACTGCTGCACGTTTTGTATAGGTACACTGTGAAGTATTCAAATGATGGATATCGCTTGACATACGCAACCGTAAAGGCAAGAAAATTCATTATATTGAGTTCTTTATCTTGAAACATATATGCGTGCAGAAGTAAAAGGGTACTGATGTATGTATATAATATACTCATTTTGTTTGCGCAGGGATCTGGACACTCACCACCAGAATACTACCCAGTACAATGTTACGAGTTGTTCGATCGGTGGATTCATTATTACCCAATCTAGATCTTCAGGTCCACGAGGAAGTCGTTCCATCTTGTGCCAATTCTTGAGTTTTGCAGGTATTGTAACACTATTTAAAGAATAAAGAACCTTTACATTTTATTAGAGCTGGTGGTGTGTTATATATAGGAATTTAGGTTGTGTAATAAGCATTGTACTTGTGTTTCCATGGAACCATATCACACAATGATTATATGGAATGACAATTACCAATTTATGGATACATGTTATAATTTTGAATCTATGAAAATTATGTTTCATTTAGTGGGCGACGAAAACTCTAGTAGAATATTCTCTTCGCATGTCACTCGTATCAGACGAACTTTACGAGGCACGTACGTAATTATATTTTGATCCGTGCGCACGAGGTTGATAAGATCCCGGGGAGATCTAATAACATTGTAAATAACTCTCCAGTCTGTCAAAACCAACTGTAAATGGAAGTATTGCAATGAAATAGACTCGAATAATCATTTTATTGAAGTCTTAAAAATATTCCATCTTTATTTTATTTTATTTATTTTATGCTGATTGGGTCAAAATCAAACAACAAATTTATTTGATTTGTCGAAACTGGAAATTAACTAGAGATAAAAATGAGCAAGCCACCTATCAATCATAGCAAAACATTCCTTGGGCTTATACTCTGGAGCTGTGTGTCCTCCTCCCTGCAAAACATCAATCAATGTACATTTCTAAATCATGAAACTTATGGAAGACAACACCAAACAAAGATCATGAGATCTACAGTTTTTGTTTTATTTAGACATGCAAATTATAAAAATCAAATTGTATCAAATTAATTAAGGTCTAGACAAACATATATATATATATGTTGGATGAGAAGTGCACAGATTATTGAGATTCATTTAACGTGGTTGCAAATCATTAAAAGTACAAGTCTAAGAAGTCATACAAGCTAATTAATTTACGTTACCTTAATAGTAGCATATGTAAAACGGTAGCCGTAGCTTTCATAATTGTACTCCATCGTGTACCTAAAGATCGAAGAAACGATAAACCGAAATTTATGAGAATAAAATATGGAGAAGACAAACCAAAAATAAACTATGTTATGAGATCAGACCCTGCAACTTGACCATCAACAAACCATGGTCTCCAATCTATGGTAATTGCTAAATTCAGAGACTTTATCCATGCATGTGTTCCCATATGTGGAACAGACAGGTCATGATCACCACTGTGCATGATACATAATAGATATGAGCAAAATCCATTAATTAAAGCTTGTAATTAACATCATAACCTTAATTAATACCAACAAATTTAAACATTAAAACAAAGAGCTTAAGGGACTAAATATAGTCAACAAAAGTGCAGAAGAAAATTACCTGTAAACGAGCGCCCTATAACCTGTCTTGGTTAGATTTCGCTGGTAGTCGATGCTACTAATAACGTTAGTCTCGTAGCTTAAGGTTCTATTGCATCTCACCCACTTCGATTTAGTTCCCTGATCATGCAAATAATCATATACGTACGTACACCAGTACTAATTAATTATTATGGATACATGTTATAATTTTGAATCTATGAAAATTATGTTTCAATTAATAAACCTTTCGGACGTGAAGAGCCCTCTGAACACTTTTGTTGTTGGCCCATATGTAACCGAATACATAGTTATAGGACTATCAAAAGAAGAAAACTCATAATTAGTAATATTAATTAAATCCAGCGCATGTACGCACGTACTCACTTCATCTGAAAATGAGCGTCTTGTACGTACTCAATTTAGGCAACGAGAGTCAGTGTATGACGTGCGTACCCGGCACCACTTCACAGGTTCTTGAGGTTTTGGAAGGAGAAAACCATCGAAATCATCTTCTAAAATGCTTCGATCCCACTTCATTAATTTTGTGGGTTTTGGCGAGAGAGAACTGCAGTAAGGTTCTAGTATTTGTCCCAAAGATATTTTTTCAAGGCACTAGCAAATTCAAAACTATATATCAATCACACATTTATACATTTATGCGAATTTATAATGCAAAAATGAAAGTACGGTACAAAAAACATATGTACGTACAAATTGTAGCTCACCTCTGTTACAATTTTGAGACCGTCTACACACGCTGTATTGTTCGGATCTACATGTATGTACTCACCCCCACAGTTTTTTGAAACAGACTTGTAAACATCAAGAGAGAAAAAAAAAAAAAACTAACATATTAAAACTTCCATTCATATATTATGATCGATTGTAACATCAATTAATACAATTAATTTTCAATGCTAACATTGTATATATAAACAAAATTGATCACCTCGTAAAGTTCATCGGATAAAAGTGATGTGTAGTGCGCGAACATGACTCTGGTATTTAAGTCATTGTGTTGATCTGTGACCGGGTTTCCAAGCACAAATCCCTTATTGTACAAAAAAAAAAAAAAAAAAAAAAAAAAAATAAGAAATGAAAAGCTAAGGAAATCATAGATAGGAAACAAAGTTATTAAAGTTTATTCATCACTTTACTTTCATATTCATTTCCGGCACCAATCCAGCTTTATTACCTAGAAAATAAATGAAAAAGATGATCGATCGTTAATAAAAGTTAACACTAAATTTTTACCTTTAGTCTTAAAAAAAATAGATGATCATGCATGTCACAACATAATAAAGTTTCACGATAAATCATTTTGTGCAGATTATGAAATGATGATTCAAATTTTCTCTCTTTTAATTGGAACAACTACAGTATATGTAAAATATATTACCATCATATATATGTTGAACTATCATTGGACTAATTAAGCCCGTATATGAATCACCACCAATGTAGAGTTGATTTCTCATGAACTTGGGATGAGCTAGAAGCCACTGGCATCATAAATATTTACAAACAAGTCAGAATAAAGCCTGGTTTTTAATTACGTTAATTTTAAATCATAGTTAAGGAGGTGCGGTAATGAATATTTACCTTTCTGAGGAATTATTCGTAGGTTTGTGCGGCAGATAAAGTGTCCGAAGTATTACATCCTTGTTGAGTTGTTGCGTATGAGAAGCCAGTACCAACTGGTGCATCTAAAAATATTATATTGGCTACCTATA
>JAYMTH010003098.1:0-11402 GCA_036897465.1 Pelargonium australe | reverse complement strand
CGCCAAGTGTGCCGAAGCCGTGACCTCTTTTATCCATCCTCCACCTCCGCTGCCGCCGACCCTCCCGCCCCCTCTCCGTCCTCCTCTCCGCTTTCCTCCAATAAACGACCAAGTATCATACAAGCAGAAGGAAAAGCAACGAACATGCTCATGGAGACCACTACCTTGTGATCAGATGCAACCATACCCACTATCATCACCATAAAAACTATACGAATCTCCATCACCAAAAAAACAGCCGCACAAAAACCCTAACCCTAGGAAACTCTCAGACGAGAGGAAGACCGCTTAGGGTTAATTATTTAATTTCTTTACATATAAATTTTGATTAATTGGCTTCATAACAAATTGAGACTCTCTCTTTTTAATTACATTATCTCCTTAGATCTATTTAAGAAACACTCGTAGCGATGTGTGATTGATATCTCCATCAGCAAATTCTTACTCTCATGATTGAAACAAATTCTCTCGTACATATATTTTTGTCTCACGTAACAATGTAATACTTTAGTGCAAACTCCAAAATCTTAAGAGTAAGGACTCTAGCCTCCCCTCCTGAAACCTCACCCTCCAATTTCGTTATTTGGATATGATAACTACCTTAACACGTGAAATAAAAAAAAATGTAAATGATTTTTTATAGGTAAAAACCTAACAAAAATCTGCTCAAATTTAGGGTTCCACCTATATATACCTCCATTAAAGCTAACATATAATTTGTACAGTACATTAACAATTTAATTATTTTAAAACCAAAGTGGAAATTCAAAACACAACTTGTAGTCTTGTACCATACATTCAAGAAATATATTTAATTTTTTAAAAAACAAATTGTACAATTTGTACCATCTATCATTGTAACATGAACATATATCCAACATTAAATCAGAAGATAATTGGCTCTAACAAAAAATAGTACACCTGCCTGATAAAAACAAAAAAATATTTAGAAAAAAAAACTCAAAAAGAATAAAGAAACCTGTGAAAATCTGTCATATATATCTCTTTGTCTCTCTTAAAAATATTAATTTCCACAACCCTATGTGTTAATCTAATTTCCTAAAAATCAATAGCTCATCTGTTTCTCATCTGTTTTTGTTAATGTATTGTACCCTTTTCTGCTTCTGCTCTGTTTCAGACCCTAATAGTTCTCATTATATGCCCAAAATCAAATCAGGTGTTCCCTTTTTTTCTCTTTTGACCGGTTTTTGTTCTGTTTCTGAGCTCATCCAATAATGGTGGGTGAGAATAAGAGGAGGAAGAAGAAGCGTGGCGGTAGCAAGAGGAAGATGACGGCGGAGCAGAGCGTCGCTCACAAGTTCGTCAGCGAGTGGGTGTTTTTGGATGAGCCTCTGGTTCCGGCTGCGGCTTTGGACGATTTTGGGGTGCAGAGGTGGATGGGAAAGGGTGTGGATAAGGTGGTTTTTGAATTGCACTCGCACTCCAAATTCAGTGATGGGTACTTGTCTCCGACCAAGCTCGTCGAGAAGGCTCATGCTAATGGGGTGAGTTTGGTTTTGGTTTGGTTTGGGTCGGCTGTGAAAGTTTGAATTTTTAGTGAATGTTTCAGGTGGGTTTTGGTTTTTATGGGTGGATTGGTTTGTGATGGTCCTGAATTTTGAGTTTTGAATTGATATCTGCAATGGGTTTTGCTTTATTTACAATGGGTTTTGAGTTTGTGTTGTTGTGCTGTTCAAAAAGCTTATCTCTGAATCATTATTTGTTTGTTTTGCTGATTTTCATAGATGACTGTTACTTTTCTGAGGATAAATACTGTTTGTTCTGGAGGTGGTTCATTGTATTATCTGCTTTCTGTTTTGCTGGTTGTTCTGTGATATCTTAGATTCTTTATTTTTAAGTGTTCTAATGGTGTGGATATGAGGTACTATTCTTTTGTCCTTGTTCTTAATGTGCACTGCAATGTCAAGTTTTACTCTTTTACCATATGCTGGAAGTACTATTCTTCTTAAGCCAACTCATTTAGCTTGATAGAATGCTTGTCCTGGTCTAGTTTCGAAAAAAATTGGGCTTTGGCTTGAATTTTGCTTACCTTATGACCTTGGCTTGGTCAGGGCCGGGATGTTATTGTTGCCCACACCTAGGTTAGCAATTGGGTAATAACTAAGAACCGTAAGTGTCGAGGTAATTGAAATCAGGTGTGTACATTGGTGCTGTGGTAAAGTATGTCAAGCTTAAGTGGCTTGGTCATAGCTAGTGCTTAGTGCTTGATAGTGATAGTGGCAGCCAATGTTTCTTTTGCCAAATATTGGTTGATGTTTGTGATGCAAAGTGGATCAAATGTTAAAAACTTGTGGTTGGCGCCTTCTGTACTATTATTACAAGGAAATCTACTACTCTTTTTTACTTTTCCTTACATTAGAAATACATGTCTTGCCTAATCAGTTTGGAGCTTAATACTTATAAGTTGCCTGTTTTTTAACTGTACTTCGGGAAAGGACATCAATAATTCCATGTTAAGATTTGAAGTGATGACTGTTTATTTTAAGAGATAAATGATTGTAGCATTTGTAAGAGAAAATATGATTCATTTAACTTTCTCAAGCTTTTGTGCAAGACATAAATCCCATTGGAGGTGTTGGCTTTGTGATTTAATTAGTTAAATGTGTTCAGAACAGGTGAAAGTTCTTTCTCTAACAGATCATGATACGATGTCTGGCATCCCTGAGGCTCTGAATGCAGCTCGTAAATATGGCATTAAGATAATTCCTGGGGTCGAAATTAGCACAATATACTCCCCAAGGTTAGTTTCAACGTAATTTGTAATTCGATCTAATAATTCACTATATGTATTTCTGCTGTAGATAAGGTAATCTTCTAATAGTGTCTTTTTTCTCTTAGGCGCATAGATAAGGTAATCTTCTAAGAATTCACTATATGTATTTCTTCTGATACTTGCCACTTGACTGAAAACAGAGAGGAGACTGAATCAGAGGAACCAGTGCACATACTTGCATATTACAGCGGTTGCGGCCCAAAAAGGTTCGAGGAATTGGAAAATTTGTTGGCTAACATAAGGGATGGCCGTTTCCTCCGTGCCAAGGACATGGTCACAAAATTGAATAAGCTCAAGTTGCCTCTTAAGTTAGAGCATGTTTCTAGAATAGCAGGCAATGGAGTTGCTCCAGGGAGACTACATGTAGCTCGAGCGATGGTTGAGGCAGGCCATGTTGAGAATCTGAAACAAGCTTTTGCAAGATACCTTTATGATGGTGGACCTGCATATTCCACGTAAGTATTTGATGCCAACTGCTTTTTTATTCATTTATTTTATGCATGTTTTTTATTCAGAGAATTGATGGATGGCAATTTTTGTTTGCTATGAATGCAGGGGAAGTGAGCCTCTTGCAGAGGAAGCAGTGAGGTTAATATGTGACACTGGAGGTGTGGCAGTGCTGGCTCATCCATGGGCACTGAAAAATCCTGTTCCAATTATAAGGAGATTGAAAGAAGCGGGACTTCATGGGATAGAGGTCTACAGAAGTGATGGTAAACTGTCAGGTAAATGATGCTGCCGTGTTTTCTCATCATATGTTTCACTTCATATTCAGTTTATGCCTTGCCCATTTCAGCGATTGTTAAATGCTATGTTGTATTGAAAATTATGATTTTTAAGAGATCCAGGAACATGTCACCTTCAGAACCATAAAAATGAGACAAGAATATCTATTGGCTGATGAATGTTGTTACTCTTACAATGTTCTAATACTTTGAGTGTCTTGCGTCCCACAAGCCCCGCGTGAATTTGTTTTAACAAGCTTAAGGGATCACTCTAACTTATAATAAGGATATTATTGGTAATTCATGTGCATCTCACTTTCTCAAAAGGAAAGAGACTCAATTTGGGACAATTTTTAGAGAAACAAACACTCATTTTGGGGTGAGGTATTAGGTACTGACTTGTTTGCACGACAGTTTACAGTGACTTAGCGGATACATATGATCTTGTGAAGCTCGGAGGGTCAGATTTTCACGGCAGAGGTGGGCAAGGTGAGTCTGCTCTGGGAAGTGTAGGCCTTCCAGTGTTGGCTCAGCAGGACTTCCTCAAACTAGCTCGGCCAATCTGGTGCAATGCCATTAGGGACATTCTTGACAGTTATGCCAATGAACCCTCTGATCTAAATCTACAGAGAATCACAAGGTTCGCAGGTTCCAGCTTTTTCAAGGGAAGTGCAGCTTCTGTGGCTTGCGGCAAAGACTTGATTGATCGTTGCATGTCTACGTGGCTAACAAATGAAGAGAGACAGAATGCAGAATTCGAGGCAATCAGGATGAAGCTTTCCGATATTCCAGTCATGCAAGGAGGCTCTCAGGTTGAATATGGTACATAGGTCTAATCTAATGTGTTATGTCTTCACTTGCCTTTTTTTCTCACGGTGATGATAATTTAGGAAATTGGAGCAACATTTTATTGAAGTACAATTGTAGCTTTCTCAGCCTTTTTTTCTGATATGGCTAGAGAGCGATGTCTTCGATTGTCAAAGGATTTCATATATGTTTGTCATGCTATTTGGACTTTGGTATCATGTTGTACTATTGTATTTTGTTCAACTCAATAAAGCATTAGACAATTTATTGTGTTGGCAATATTGCTGTCTGTTTATTTTGATTTTGTAGTCTGTTTATGAGCATCACCTGGCAAAGCGGGCCTAAACTGCCTGGGTAAAAAAACTAGTGTCTTTATTGGACTACGTTTCGTTAACCCTAACGCGTCTCATCTGGAGAGACAATTAGAACCGATAAAAAGTTACAAAATAGGAACTTGTGACAAAAAAAACATCTTTCAACAGGTGGAATCACCAAACATACAGCTTTGGAGGCCATTTACAAAGCATATTTGATGCATAAGATTCATTGGATATGGAGTGAATTCAAATGGCTGCACAGGTAGATCAGTTTTGATGAGAAGAAAAGAGGCCACTTTGATGATGGTCAAGAAAAATTGAAATCTAACAATGAAATTTCAAATTGATTGGTTTTAAATAGAGCTACAACAAATTATAATCATAATCACCCTAAAGATATATTAGCACAAGTTCTTGAGCACTATTACAATTAAATAGTTTGCATGTATACTTCTTCTCCAAAATTTAGGACAAGCCTAATTAAGCTCCTTTGTAGCTCCACCTCTGATGTTGCCCAGAAAGCCAAACTTGGATATAGCATAAATTTGCACAGCACATCCAAATTCTCATCTGAACTTCCCAATTTCCATCTTCTTCCTGATTGTTTTTTGCCCATGGTAAATGAGTGAATCTAGTATCCCCGCAACTGTGAAAATGCCTACATAAAATAAGGGCACATATATCACTTCAAGTTCCGTCATAGCAGCATGTTATTATAGCAGGTAAGTTTACTAGAGTGTTAGACTAAGTGGTTATGAGTTAGAATAAGTTACAATGTATATTGCATTAACTGGGCAGCGTAGCCTCATGTGCTAACCTAATATCACTTATGTCCCGATAGTTATCGTGTTGAATAATGTTTTGAAGGTAACGGGACAGACAAGTGTATGTGTGTGTGTGTGTGTGTGTGTGAGAGAGAGAGAGAGAGAGATTACCTCCAATTATAGCACATATATGTGTCATGAAGTGCAAGAATGATGAATGTTGCTCTATGTAGGTCACCTGCAGAAGACGAGCACAAAGTGTCAGTCTCACAAATAATCAGAGAAATCAGAAATCAGGCAGCTAATCTTCATAATTAATAAATAACTACTCAGTGCACACATAGGCAGTTAAATCACTTGTGACTTACAACCATATCTATGAACAAAGTTTTCTAGAATCCCACAGAAAGTCTCTGGAACATAAGAATATAAGGCCCCTGTTCTTTCACTAAACTAAATATGGAAATGTTTTACACTAATAGCAAAATGAAGGAAAATAGACCAATTTCGGAGAATGATCTGCACTGAGTTTGTTTTTACCTGACTGGACCTAACTTCCTTCTTCTAAGGTTATCATTGGAACATATTATTTTAAAATAAATAAATAAATAGATAAAAGCTTTAAGAAGATTTTTATTAGTCGTAAAGTCACTAGTAAGACGAGTGCACAGGAACTCACCTTGATTGGAGACAGATCATAAAAGAAGAAAACACCAGGGATAGACTGAAACCGACCGAATTCTGTACTCCTGTAATGTTCTGTCACAGAGAACTGCATAAAAGATTGCCAGAGATGTCAAAGGCATGATCCAGTAAGGCAGTAACATGGAACAATCCATTCTTCATAAGTGTAGCAGTACCTGATTTGACTTGATAGTGCGGCCTCTAATGTCACTGTATACTGTAGGGACCACCTGGAAAGCAAAGAACAGCAAGAAAAATCATCACCTCCAATTTAACATTGTTCCCGAGAACTCTGTTAGCATAATAGGCAAACATAAAGGCCAAAACTTGAATTGCCTAGACAGCCCAACCGGGTGGTATGAATGTGTGATGTGCTTGAAGGGAGAGTAGTAGGACAATTCAGGGACAAGGAACATTTTACCCTAGACAGTTGTGCTCAGAATTTAATTTTCTGAAAGACTTTTGAATTCCAAGTACCAAAATTCAGAAGCTGTTGATTTTTATGTATTAAATTTTATTGTGGGTCTCTCTTATGTTGTTTTATGTGTTAACAACAAACAGCGTTAGTATTATTAATAAACCCAAATAATTTTATAGCAAAAGCAACCATAAATATAGATATTTTAATTCAAATACCAACCTTGATGAAGTACTGGTACATGCCGTTTGGCTTTTCATGATCCCATAGCACCCTGAAACACCAAAGGAAATGTTTCATGGAAATGGAATGAGAGAGAGATCTACCAGAGCAGAACTACAATCACAAAATATATATACATGTGTGTGGTATTAAAAAAATCATTATTTGGAAATACGAAAAAAAAGAAACAAATGTTTGAAGGGAAAAAAACATGGTGTAGGGATTGCTATTTCCACCAAAAGTGAAAGGCAAACTCGATTCGATTGAGCACAATCATGAAATTTCAAACAAATACAGTAGACAGAAAATATCTATGAAAGTATCAACTTTAACACCAGCTTGCATGGTATTACTATCATAGTATCATCTGATAACATGTAATTAAATAATTCTGGAATACTTTATATTTGAACTAGTATGATGAAAAACGTAATCGAGTTTATTTTGATCTCATAAAATATGCTACGAATGTACAAAACTTTGCAGGAGAAAGAGATGATTACCCATCAAGGGGGTTAACTGCGCCAGGAAATGGTTCTCCAAAAGCTAACTTGTTGATTCTGTGACTTATCTGTACAATGACATATAATCACAAACAATGTTTTCCAATAACTTAATACAACACAATTATTATTTATATCTCAGGAACACATAGTAAACACATTTAATATTTATCTCAGTAAGCTAAGATCCCCGGATATGTCTTACATTATAAATATCTGTTTCGAAGGCCAGCAAATCGTGGATGTGAACATTAGACTGATGAAAGCTTTTTCCAACTGCGAAATGAAAATTTCCAGCCACTTTATTTACTTCTAGAGATCCATAGACATTGCATCCTTCACCTTCTTCATCTTTGACCTTTTGAACAAAACCTTCTCTCTTGCACTGTGCATATCATGAAAGATATATGAGTAAAGAAAAACAATGACAATAAACTTCCTGAGCTTGAAGCTAGAATAAGAAACTTGCAGTGTAAAAATGTGTTTCCAGTGCAACTAATGCTCTTGTTAAGTTTGTTGTTGCTAATGGTCAAACCAACAAACTGCAAAAATGATACTGTCTACTATGTCTCTGACTCTGCAGAGTGTCAGACGATGCTGATCATCATCATGGCCAAATTATAAAGAACAAAGTCACCAAATGATCTACGTGCTGGCATATGTTTTTCTCATAACTGAAGGATCAAAGTAACATTTTGCCAGTGCATAACAAATTGAAATTTTGAAAGAGTCTTCAGGTTAATTGAATTGTATATCTTCTATGGCTTCACATAGTTCTAAACAATTTATGCATCCACACTGTAGCTTTATTCATTGAGTGATCTTGGTGCAATACTAGGAGAACATTCGTATGGGCTTATACGACTTTATGATTCAGTGGTGAACCTAAGGTGTTTGATAAGCACATCATGCCTATTACATAAACTTTCGATGAAAGGAAGCCCTAGGTGGCAACGGTTTCCTTTGGAGGAGGGAGACTGATTCTTCAACCTGAAATTTACTAAGTGGTGACTTCCTTCCTCAAGACCCAAAGTTAAGTGTTCACTCGATGAAAAGGTGGGCACAGAGGTACTTGTGATCATGAAGCGAGTCAATTTACCAACAACAAAAGAGACAAGCTGTAATTTCAAGATTTCTTTTCACCTAGAGTTAGTGGTAAGAGAACACTATTTCAAGTAGTTGCATTATTACAAGATTATCAGTATGTGGCCTTCGCCTTTGATATTAGCCTTATATGTAGTACAACTTCAATCCAACAGCTATCGACTTTGTTTAGAACAATAACCGCAAAAACTAACCTGGTCAATCAAATCTGAATTCGTCACTGCCCAACCTTTCTTTCGATATGCCTCACGAACTTCTTCACATGAGTTGCAGCAATGATCATCTGACTGCGAGAGAGAGATTTTCAGAAACTGTATCACCAAAGACCTCTTAAAGGTCCCAAAAATAAATATTGATACTTTTGAAATGGGATTTTCTTTCTAAAAGGTCCCTAGCAACTCAAATTTATATTGATTTGGTAAAAGGTCATATATTGAAAATGGGGAAGACAAGACGATATGCGAATAACAGAGATTTTAGTCAATGTAATGTTTTTTTTTCCTAAAAAAGGATAGTATTTGCAGCTACAATTCCATCTACGTTCATGCGATAAGCTAGATGACAGCCGTGATACAAAAAATCTCACACTAGACTTTACAAGAAGAAAAAAAATTGACATTCTTGAGTATTTAAAGTAGTCAACATAGCTAGTTACATATCAACTTGTGATGCTTCAATGGGCACTAACACAAAAACATAAGGGATAACAGATAGGCAAATGTACCTCTTCTGCTCCAAAACATGAACCACAATATGTTTCATTATGTTCAAGCCTGCCACCATGTCTCTGTAAAGGCTTTTCGATCTGTATTATGGAGAAGTATAAATTATAAAAACCAAGGGAGTGGAAAACAAACAAATGAAGAGAGAAATGTTTAAACAATACCATTAACCTCTATCATAATATGTCACCAAATTCAAACTAAAATTAAACAGTACATGAGGAGATGACAGTTCCTTCAAGTTCCACATATTAAAGGTACCATAATGGAGACAGGCACACTAACTTCACAATGAAATTAAAAATAATGTATTGAAAATAACCATTCAATCAATCATGTGAAAGCAAAGGTTATGTGTCTGTCTGCAGAAGCTACATATGATTAAAAATAAATAAATAGAAAACCACATGCTGAGAAAATAAATGAATAAAGGCATGTAGACGTCAAAACCAACACAGGATAATAGTAATTAGCATGTTCATAATGATAATACATCATTACATATTGTTGTCCTACTAACCTTTGGAGCTCCAATTCCCTCCTGCCTGACTTCTTTCACATTACCTTCAACATCAATTCTTTTCTTGACTATATCATGTCTCTGCAAACAAATACATTGTCAGCTCACATGAGAAAGTTATTGCACATAATTGATCAAAGGCAGTCAAAGTTAAACATACTAAGCAGTTAAAATCTAAGAATGGGATCACTACTTGATGCACTTACGATATCCAGATGTTGCTCTCCACTAATATCCATGGCATCAAGACTAAGTACTGAACAAGGAACAGCAGGAAAAGTGACATCAAACTGCAATTTCAAACAAAAAATGAGGCAGAGATTAATATACTAAATTCCTTTCAAATTGAATACTATCTATCAAGCAATCCAACACAGCACACTCCCTGAAAACTAAATAAATCTTAGGAAGAACATTTGTAGACATGAATCTACAGAGTAAGTATGCTATTGAGTAGGTGTTTCAGAAGATCAAGAACCATCAAAGCTTTTTTTAAGAGATTAAGAACATAAAATTGTGCAGAAAAAATCAAACAAGTTCTTTGGAATTCTTGGAGCAAAGTAAGATTTTCAATCAAAAGTAAATCAATAATTACATTGATATGGAGAGTTTCTCCTCTTGAAGTATCAACAACAAGCTTCGTCTCTGTTACTGTGTGAAGGTATAGTCCTGCAATTTTAAAAGAAAAATGGATGAATAAGGAAGGACCCATAAAACTAAACTAAGAATTCAAAAGGCAGAGCCAATCACTAAGATTTGAAATTAAGCTTGAGAAAATAGATGCATGGTGTTTTTCAAAACATTTTTGAAATTAAGGGAACCACTATCCTTCTCCTTGAGTACACAGTGCATAGTTCATTCACTTAGAAGGTTCAGGCATATACCTGGCACATTCAAATAGGATTCGTTCATTCAGATTTCAGGTATAGAGATTCAAATTAGCCTGATAGAATTCCAGCTATAAATACATTTTTTCTGCACTATGTTCCCTTGCCCCAGCCACAACTATTACTACTGAATCATGTCCGACTATAACAGATATAAAGAAGAATATAATAATTGAACCTTTCAACATAACAGTATTACACAATCCACCTAATGTAGGAGACAAACTACAGCAGAAACCAAGGCAGAACTACTTTTTTTTCCCACACTGATGTCTCTACACTCAACCTAACCATCTTGCCACCAGTCATACTTCTACTTTCCACCCACCACCAAAACATACTAAATCACAAGTCTAAACCAAAAAAATTGCTCCTTTTCAATCCTATCAATGCACCTCAATCATAACATGCATACAATGGGTGTAGCTCACAGTACCAACCACCAGTCCAATAGTTCATGCCAATAGGAATAAGTAAATAAAAGCTACCAAAGCTCTGAAATTGTTCCTCTTGATACACAATTCAGTGCCTTACATACACAACAATAGCAAAATTTCAACTCTTTTACACAAAACCCAGCTCAATCACCAAATCACATTCAGATGGGTCTAATCTAACCGAAATAAACACAAGACCAATACAAGAAAAACAAATTTCACTTCTGTACTAAATCAAACCTAACTTTTCTACACAATCAAGCAATGAAAACGAAACCCTGAGAGAGACAGAGAGTAGATCACATACTGAACTCGGAGAGAAAGAGCAAGACCATGACGGTCGCGGAGACAAGCGTAATAATGCCGCCGGAGAACGTCCGGTTGAAGAAATCTTCATTAATTTTAGGGTACGCATCCAGACTCCGGAGCTTGTTCGCGAAGCTATTCATGGCCGCAACACCACCAGTCTCTCTCCAAAACCCCTCAGCTTCCACGTCT
>JAYMTH010003097.1:0-11403 GCA_036897465.1 Pelargonium australe | reverse complement strand
CTGATATAACTTTATATCAGTTAACTGATATACATTTTACCCTATATATATATAACTAAGAAGTTAGTTGTATGTCGATAGTATCACTGTATACTCACGTACACTCGTGTTGTAACACAATCGAATTTTTTTTTAAGTTTTATGATGATATTATTAAAGTATATAACTTTTCAATGCATCACAGTTTTCATCCCAATCAACGGGGTCGATGGCGAGCGAAGGAGGTGATAGTGATGGCGTCAACCCTACTTCCAGTAAAGATGAAGAGTTGTTGGCTAGGTCTACCAAGAAAGCCAAGCAAGCAGAAGTGGAAGACACGGTCATGGAAGATGGTAGAGATCAGGAGATTGATATGAGAACAAGAACCTGACGATGTAGGAGGTGCAAGAGGGAGACCTGTTGTTGCATCCGGATGACTTCCCGCGCATGTCCTTCAAGGAGAAACTCATGTTATTCGAAAAGTGCAAAGCGGACCGACAGAAGGAACTTAATAGAAGATTCTTGGAAGAGGATCCTCTCACCCATTACTCGGTCGATGGACTTCCTGCCTTCAAGAATAATTCTCGTCAAAAGGAGAAGTAGTTGGGCCAGTGGAAAGATTGTCTAATCATTAAGCTTCTAGAGTGCAACTTGGGGTGGAAAACCATGCTTGACATGACGACCAAGCTCTGGACACCGCATGGAGATTACGATCTTATCCCTATCGCAGAGGGGTACTATGAGGCACGATTTCAATTGTTTCAAAACTACATCCATGTGATGGAGGAGGGTGTCCATGGATGATCTTAGGTTACTATCTTACAAATCGAACTTGAATCCTAAACTTTGGGCCATCAAATGATACGATATACAAGACGCTAGTCTGGGTGAGGTTTCCAGGCCTCACCCTCAATTTTTATGACAGGGATATGTTGCGTGATGCACCAAAGACTCTGGGTCGTCCGATAAAGATGGGTGTGAGCACGAGACTACGTGGGGTCATTTTTCAAGAGTTTATGTGAAGGTGGACTTAAGCAATCCTTTGATTCCAAGAGTATTCTGGGATGATTTTTGGCAGTCAGTGGTTTACGAAGGGTTTCATGCATTTTGTTTTTCCTGCAGAAGAGCATGCCACATGGACAAGGATTGCATGTTTGGCCTCCCTGACGCTAACATCGTGGCAATAACTTAAATGCATGCTAGGATCCAAACTACGAAAGTGAGAAGGGAAGCTCCGCTTGCGGTGCCTGCCACCTAAGAGCCTCCGGTGACTGGCGCAACCATGGTGACAGAGAGAGAAGAATGCGTCGTCGGAGGTACAAATGTAGGTGAGTAAGAAAACCAAAAGCTACGACAGCTGGATGGTTGTGCCACAACGATAATCACGCTTCAAACTGAAATCCAAAGGATCAGATAAGAAAGAAAAGAACAAACAAGTTAATCTCGATAATAGTGGACAATAATTTGAAATGCTTAATCAAGGGGAGGAGTCTGAGTTGACCAATGCTACTCAAACTTTGAGACAGGACAATGCGCGGGAATGAAATCTACCTATGGTTACTAGGCCAAGTGCCCCTATTTCTTATAAGTCAACCCAACAACTTGAGCCTAAGCCCAATCAAAAGTTAGCCATGCGGGAGGAAAGATATGTTGCTCCTAAGTCTAGCCCGTCCCCAGTGGTGCCAAATACTCAAGCTACAAACAGTTCTAGTAAGACTGTTGATGGTACGTCAAATTCAAAAGGGAAAGTAGTAGATAGGGCTCTCTCTTTAGTGACTGCACAAACGATTCAGCGGGGTAGAGTCACCGCAAAAGGACAGGGAGGCCTCACGTACAACATGACCCGAAGGTTAACGGGGGAAATTTTTTCGATAACAGGAGTCGCTAGTGGCGGTGAATGAGGTATCAAAGTCTAGACACAGACAAATGAGTTGGCGGAAGACTTTATTGCCTCTAGGATTAACTTAAATGAGAAAACAAAAGCTTCTCTAGGCACCACAGACGTGTGCGCTATGGAAGAAAATGGAGTCACCGCAACCGAATCGGGATTGACTCGGGAAACTTTCAAGTAAGTTTTCCTTGAATTGTTTACTCTGAAATTGTAGGGGCCTAGGAATACACGTGTGGAGCTACTATGTTGATTTTCTGATATCCTCTGGCGGCTGTTGTAGGGGCGGTGTTGGATAAGGACCGCAGATTGGCTTGGACGAGGAGTGTTCCAGTGGGCAGAGTGGGTGCTGCAGACACCAAATAGTCTCGTTTTATCTTTCTCTTGTATAAAACAAATGAGTAAAAAATTCATACTATAGTATAAAATAATTGGTGAGAAAAGATAATGTGGTGACACCTCATCATATTTTTGAAATGGAGTAATTCTAGAGCATGACTTTACATATTCCATGAGTTACAAAAAAAATCTATTAACTAATAGTCTTAAGTAATAATCTTTACTATGACAATTAGTAAAATGTAGTAAATTATTACACTTCAACTAAAGTATAATAGGTAACATTGCTTTACATAGTGGTTTTCCACTCAACCATTTCTTCACTTTTTCGATGTGGAACAAGTGAATCTATATATATTATAGGTTTTTACTCAATTCTTTTATAAGTTTTCAACGTGGGACTTCAAAACTTGCAATACTACATATTCATCAATGATGATACTACTCATGTTTGTTCTTAATTTTTTTTCTTGCATTTTTTCTTTTATTTCTTATATATTATATAGATATTATTAGTCATGTATAGATCCGTTAGAATCCACAAAGTCACCTTAATGAGAAAACAAAATAGAACGTATTCCATGAAAAAAATTGGTCAGATTGATCACAAATAGTTAACGTTATAATTATAACAAATATACTTCACATGCATAGAAATTAACAATAATATAATAATCACAACTATAAAAAAAATCATTGATCGTCATAATTTAAATATATATATAACAAACAAACAACTTATGGATTTGTAGAAGATGAGACTTGCCACTTGAGAAAAAACAAATGTCTAAAATAAAATATGTAGAGAATTGGAATCCCACATCGTTAGGAAGAAGAATAGTGTGAGAAAAATCTTCTATAAATATGCATATTTTACTTGAGTTGACATGTTGAATGTGAATTTTGTGGGCTCAATTTGAGCTTATGAAAATTCAGTCCACTTAACTAAATAATTTTGATCCAAATGAAAAAAAAAATTCTATTGGACTTGAAGTTTTTGGTCAAAATCTATTTTTTTATTCAATTTGGTTTAAAACCATAACCGATCGACACTTTAATTGAATCGATAATTGCGGTTCTTTAGCATTATTTGTTGTCGGTTTTCGGTTTCAATTTTATAGAACCGACGTAGTCGGTTCGATTCATTATAATATTGTATTCGGTAAAATGCTTGGGGTTAGGAGTTTTGGTGAGAATATGTCACTGATGGTTGTGTATAATTGTTTAGATAAAGTAAAAAGTAATATAAAAATAGTCATTTTTAGTTATTAAAGCAGTGAGATTCGCCACTTAAGAATGATGAATATATAAAATAAAAATTTGTAGAATATGAGACTCACCCCTTGAGAAAAATAAATATATAGAGAATTGGAATCCCACATCGTTAAGAAGAATATATAATAGTGTGAGAAATTTGTTCTATAAATATGCATATTTTACTTGAGTTGATATGTTAAATGTGAATTTTGTGGGCTTAATTTGAGCTTATGAAAATTCAGCCCATTTGACTAAATAATTCTGATCAAGTGAAACAAACTTCTATTGGACTTAAATTTTTTGGCCAAATTCTAATACTTTTATTCAATTTGATTTGATTTGGTTTACTACTGTAACCGATCGACACCTTAATTGAATCGATAACTGTGGGTTTTTAACATTTGTGGCCGATTTTTTGTTGCAATTTTAAATAACCGACATAGTTGGTTCGGTTTATTATAATATTGTATTCGGTCGGTTAACTGACCGTGAAAACCCTACTTAAAGAAGAAACATGAAAAATGGCCCAACAACGACACACGTTGATCAAACCAATAAAAAATAAAGTAATAATGTCTAATGCAATGCATATATTTTTAAAAATTAATGTGAATGATTAATCATTATTTGTTAAAACTAATTTATAGTGAAAAAGAGAATAATGATATCATGGTTTCACTATTGTGAGTGAGATGAGAACAATTTTTTTTTCTTAATTTAGTTCATGTGTTATTCATCTTATGCATATAATCACATTTTTTAACTATATACGACAATATATAAAAAAAATACTAAAATGAAGAATATAAATTTTTTAGATGTGATTAATCTATTATTTGATTATATTTACTATAATAAATTAAGAGTTTTTCTAACATGTGCAACCATTACACACTTTAAACTTCTTATTTTTTATCATGATTGAGTTATAAGTACTAATTATTACATTTTTATACTTTTTGGTAAACCATATTTTTATACTACCAATATTACCCTTCCTCTATTTTTAATTTACACTAACCTTTTTTATCATTGCTATTCTAAAATCAATAGAGCTAAAAGTATGGACAAAATAAATAATGTAATATTCCTTTTAGTATTTTTGGCATTTTTGGTTTCGTTTATGATCCGATTCAACTTTCGTTTGAACCGTTGTTCTTCTTAAAATAGAATCTTCTATATGAATCCCATATCAAGCCTTTTGGGGGTATTCAAACTCATTGTACTATCAATGCATTTGAGTTATCAAATTGATTTGGTTCAAATAAACACTCCTAAGTAGTACAAAAGATAATATTTAAAATACTTTTTTTTGAAACAATATTTAATTATGCAAAAAAATTTATAAACAAATTGGTCAATATCAAGCCAACACGTGTACTCGTAGTTGTGAAGACTTGCTTAAAATTTGAAATAAAAAGGTGAGACCCATATAGCTAAGACATTGCTTAAATCAAATAAGAGTTTCACTATAAAAAATCATCAAGGAGACTCGATATGATCTTCATTCTAACAACTACAAGATTGTTTGAATCAAATCATAATTCAAACGGATGTCGAATCAGACCCTTAATGTACCTAAAAACCCGAAGACATTAAAATTGCGATGAATTTGAATAGTGGAAATAGATCCAATATGTGACTCATATCGAAGGCTTTATTTTAAGAAGAATAACGGTTCAAACGGAAGTTGAATCGGATCATGAACGAACCCAAAAACGTCGATAATACTTAAAAGAATATTTCCATTATTTTATTTTGTCCAAATTTTTATTGATTTTTAAATAGTAATGATGAAAAAGTTTAGTGTAGATTTAAAATAGAAGAAGGGTAAAATTGGAAATATAAAAATATGGTTTACCAACGTGAAAAAATATAATCATTAGTAATTATAAGTCAATGATGATACAAAATAAGAAGTTTAAAGTGTGCAATGGTTGCACATGTTAGAAAAACCCATAAAATATATACATATTTATAGTATTTTTTGTACTCATTTTTATGTAGTAATAATTATAAGTCACTTACCCGTGCATCGCACGAGATTTTATACTAGTAAAATAAAAAAGCAACAAATAATCTAGGCATTGTTTGGTAAGACTTATGGCCTGCAAATGTCACTGAATTGTCCATTTATCTTGTGTCACATCACGAAAAAATAGCATAAATAAATGTTTGTTTTGAACTTCCTTTTATCTTGTTTTTTAATAGTGGAGAAACAAGTAGAAATAATATTTTGTTACTTAGTGCTTGTTTTGAAACACTTCTCAAAAACTAGAAATTGTTTGTAAACAACTTTCGATAATCAAGATTGTTTGATTTTTTTTTGGTAGCAAAAGTGAAAATAAGTGCTTATGTGTCAAATATATAAATAAAAAAATATAAAAATATATAAATAAAAAACATAAAAACTTAACTACATCATGAAACCTAAACACAAAATACATGTGTGAATATAATAACATACGTATGTCAAGTTTTTCCATGGAAAAATAGTTTCATTGCTCAATCATGTGACCATGGTCCATGGTGTGATGAACAAACATGAATGAGAGATTTTTGGTGATATTGTATTGTATTTGTAGCTCCCACAAATCAATGGCTCAATAACCCAAACAATGACCTTACCACTTAACACACTTCTCCATAATGGAATTAACAAACGCAATAAAACTGAAAAGTTGGTCATCAATATGTGCGACTTTTGTCTTCTTTCCCCACTCCCTTTTACTATTTGCCATCAAGTGGATCAATCACCGGCTCAAATCTTACGACAAACTTCGATTATTACTCCATCCGTACCAAAATAGTGTCTTGTTTCATTTTCATTTTTGTCTCAAAATGAGTGTCTTGTTTCCTTTTCTACTATGTTAGTTATGCATGAATTGTCAATAATATTCTTATAAAAAGTTAGTTAAGATCCCCCAACACATGATCATGAGGATAAAATAGTAAACATATCACACTAACTTTTCCTTAATTTTTCTCAAAATAGAAAGGAGGACACTCATTTTGAGACAGATGGAGTACTATATAATTTTCTTTATTTATACATTTTTCAATCACTAAAAGGAATGTTTGACTATGAAATTGTGATGAGATATTGAGATCTCACTCACTAAACATCACATAAAGACAAATTATATTAACTATAATTACAGTGCAACGAGGATTTCACCCTATCGAAATTTGCGGCATGTCAAATTCTCGTAAGTTTGGTCGAGTCTCAGTTATTAACTTCACGACTAAAATTTGTTTCTCTCTTACAATTATATAAAATACTAGTATTATAAGAACTTGCTTGACAACACCCCAATGACTCTTTTCTTTTAGTGTATGCCATGTAACATATATAACACAATAATCTTATTGTAACATCAAAAAATGCAACCCACAAGTTGTTCATACGTATCATCATTGTATACGTAATGTTATTTTGTATAAATCATGTAATTAATCATGTCGAGTGGGATGAACATACATGTTTTTGCATAATATTCAAATAATGTTTATTTTCATCATAAGTGATATCAAATATGTTAGTTATTATTACTAGTGCTCACTTTATTTCTCCACCATCGATCCAATTCCAAACAAACTGTTAATTCCAAGAGCCTAGGAATTCGGGTTAGTGGAGTTTTTTCCATTCCCCACAAACATGCCCTTAACCACCTACCCTACCCTACCCTACCCACCTAGCCTTCTTGGACTCCCAATTTCAACACCCTCCACCTTTTTTTCCCTTTAATTTTTACTATAAAACTACAAAATAAAAAATAAAAAACATTAAGAAAATGAAAGAAAAGAAGAAAAAAAAAGCAACCACAATCTTGCCTTTATATACGACCCATCATGTCCCCTCCTCAACCCTATATCCACACACACAAAACACACTCCCTCTCTTCCCTATAGGGAAGCTAAGCTTAGCTTCAACACTTTTGACCACAAATATTTCATTTCCAATGGGTGGTGGCCACCGCCGGGGCCTAGACGGTGGCTACGGAGGATGCAGCAGCCACCATAGCCGGCGGCGCACAAGTTGCGGCGTACGAGGGTTCTTTTGTAAATATGTGTCAAAGCAGCTGATAGCAAAAGAACACATCACCAACAACAAATGAAAACCTTTGCAATTGCGACGCTGTCCTGAGTTTACTGTAGGTAGCTAGCTGCAGAACTGGGAGAGCGACGTTATTGCATTGTGGGGAATTGAGGGTAGCGGTCCGATTTTACGTTAACTCCTTCATATTGTCACTCTTCGATCTTTACTTAACCTTGTGCTTCTTTAAACTTCATGTTTCTTTTAATTTTTATGTTAATTATGTTGGGAACAACATGGGATGTAAGAGACGCATACGAGGTAGCGAGCTAAACATTTGTAATATTTAGTGTATGGTAGCTGCTGGGCATGCATCACTTACACCCATCATCATGTAATTTCTTCTTTTTTTCCTATATCAAAGTTAAAGAAAAGAAAAAAAAAATAACTTCAGCTTCTATTCTTTTTCTTCTTCTTGATTTACTTGTAATGATATTTATTTGTCTTGAGCTTCTTTTGTTTCTTTTTTGAGCAAGCATGGAGATGGAGATTCCATTTTCTTGCTACTATTTTGATTCACTTTTTGCTCTTTTTGGGCTTTAGAATCTTTAGTCAGTGTTTGAGGGTTCTGGTTATATGATCCTCATCTTTCGACCAAGATGTTTTCCCATTTATGTGCATGAGCTATGCCAAGTCAATTTGGTACTGAATTTTCGTGTTTCGATACAATTTGAGACTATAAACTTAAGCTAATATAGTTTATGAACGCTATTTTTTTTATACCTAAAATGCTCTTTGCTCCTATAGCTTATATGAAAAGTTGAGAGATCAAATTGAGTAAATATTTGAAAGTTCAATAACCATTGTGGGGGTGAAAAAGAGTTCAGAGACCAAATTAACTCAAAACACGAAAGTTCATATACTATTTCTTGCTATAACAAATTTAAAGACCAATTGGATCGAAACATGAGAGATAAAGGATTAAAAAAGATTTTTTACCTTTTTTTTCAATAATAATATGTTCTTGGTGATATGGAGAGACAAGAGTCCAAGAACTTAATAGATTGGGCTTGGTCTTGCCTTGGGCTGGACCTCAAAATTGACCAACATATATTTCAAACAATGGCTATATATAAACACTTGTATGATATGGGATCTGTTACAAGCAAAGCACAAAATCTATTGCAATTATAGAGTTTTCAAATAACAAAATACAAAATATCTCTGCAATCAATTGATATATATGACCTTTTTCAATCCCTCATTTTGATCTTCAAGCTAATGATCATGCCATCTCAATATCAGAAGAAACAAATGGCTTTGGAGGCATCTCCTTGCATTGTGATGAGCCACCCTCAAGCATTTGAATCACCACACTCATGGAAGGCCTCTTTGTTGGATTCCATTGTATGCACCATAGTCCCACAATGGCTAGCCTCTTCGCTGTCTCTTCGTCTCCTTCTTCGTCTACCTCTAACCCGAGATCTTCCCCGTTCACCATCCGGTTGTATATCCACTCTGGGAAGCAAATTTGACTTTGATTCTCATCTCCCACATCAATGCTCTTCTTCCTACAACAACCAACCATCTCTAGCAACAATATTCCAAAGCTGTACACATCGGATTTGTATGAAACCTCCCCGAAATTCCTTGAAAAGAGCTCTGGTGCCATGTACCCTGAAGTTCCTCTTGCAGCTGTCATGGACACAACACTTTGCTCCTTTGCACATAGCTTGGCTAGCCCAAAATCTGATATCTTAGGCTGCAAGTTCTTGTCAAGTAATATGTTATGGGGCTTGATGTCAAAATGTAGTATCCTCTGGTTGCAACCTTGGTGCAAGTACTCTATTCCATGTGCAATGCCATTTGCTATCTGATGCAGCTTCTCCCAGCTCAATGCTCGAGTTCCTTTCGACATAATGAATTTTTCGAGTGATTGATTACGCATGTACTCGTAGACTAGAGCTCGTCGCTTCACTTCTGAGCAATATCCTAAGAGCCGGACCACGTTGAAATGGTGTATCCTGCTAATTGTTGCCACTTCATTCATGAACTCCTTGCCATCCCCTTTGGTGTTCATCTCAAGCATTTTGACTGCAACGGGTACTCCATTCGTTAGTTTCCCGCGGTAGACGCTTCCATAGCCTCCTTGCCCAAGTTTGTGCTTGAATCCACCAGTCATTTTCTTGACATCACTGTAAGTGTATCTCACAGCACTTTGGTTCTTGTAGTCTGCTAGGAACTTCTCTATCTTGATTTCAGTTTCTCTTTCTTTGTTCGACTTTCGAACTCTGTACAACAAGAAGAGTACTGATGCTACAAAAATGGTGCCTCCAACACTTGCTCCTACACATGAACAACAAAAGTAAATATATATCAGATAACACTAATTTATCTTGCACAACACATACAAATTTAAATACACAACACACTGCTTAGTTCTCACCTATGATGATAGGGCCATGAGAAGAACCTGAAAATCAGTTACCAAAAAGGACTTAGTATATTAACAAAGAATTCAATTTGATTTTGATCAACAAATTTGGGCAAGAACCCATTAAACAAATGATGATAAACTGACCTTTTTGCACAGAACAGATGGTGGCATTTCTGGTAATATTGAAGCCACCACAATGTTTCCCCAACTTCTCACAAGAATTGCACCCACCAACCTCCTCCCACCCAACCCTGACCTCTCTAGTCTTCAAGAGCCTCTCAACACCTTTTCTCAAACCCAAATCAGTTGAAATTTTGGCTTCTGAGTATGCAGATTTGAAGCATCTCTGAGGCAGCTTGTCAATGGAGGCAAACAAACTAACTGCATACACAAGATTGGTGTCACTGCTCATGCAGCTGATAGGCCCTGTGGCTTCTGTGTCACCCCATGAGACCCTCTCTGTGCAGTTAACAATATTGAAAGTTTGGAACACTATGGGGATGTTGAAGGTGGAGGCTGAGAGGTTGAGAGACAAAACAATCTGCAATGGACATTTGAGGTCATCTGGGTCAAAGATTGTGATGGTGTTATGGATGTAAGAGATTTGGTGGACATGGTAGAGGCCAGAGAAGGGAAGGTGCAAGAGGGTGTTGTGGGTGTCATTGGAGCAAGATAATAGGAAGTCTTGGAGGCCACAAGAGGGTGGTTGAGTGTTGAGCCTGAAAGGGAACCTGATTTCTGGGCCCTTTTCACTGCATCTTGTTGATTTGCAGACTTCAAAGAAGTCCTGATCTGTGTTTTGTCCAAAAGTTCTTGATTCTTGGAGGAAGAAGAAGAGGGAGATGAGCAAAAAATGGACATATCTTGACATAGCAGACATGAAGTGGGTATGAAATTACCTTGTTCTTTACAGAGGTGGACAAGTTGTTTATGATCATGAATAATTCAATTGGGTATCACTTAATACATGTACATAACGATACGGACTACAAGAAAAACAATGATCAACCACGAGATTTTTCGCTGATTGATTAAAATCCGTAGTTAATTGAATCACCTACGGAACAACGATGGGGACCGGTCCTAGTTGTTAGGCTCGTAGTTGATTTTTTACAACGGGGTCTGTAGCTGATCAACTTTGGAATCAGGGACGACCGGTTCATAGCTGATGTCAGTACAAGATAAATATATTACAACATTTTATTTATTTTTTTATAATTTTTTTTTGTTGGAATAAAAAATTTCAAGACATAAAAAATATGATTTTTGGAATTAGCTGGACATCAAATAATACACTTAGGTGTCGTTTGGAACACCGATTCTGCAAGGGAAAGTGACAAAGTCAATAAGAAAGTTCACTTTCACATGTTTGGGTAAAGTGAGTCATAAGAAAGAGAATGTAAAATTTTAATTCTTGGAATCCCAAATCCTCCCTAAACCAGGAAAGTAAAATATCATCTGATAGGT
>JAYMTH010003096.1:0-11403 GCA_036897465.1 Pelargonium australe | reverse complement strand
AATAAATAAATTCTCTATTAGCTATGTCACCGTCTTACATGTCAAATAGATATAAGACACTGTCAGATTGTGATATATGAAAAATGGGTCTCAACTCTCATCTTCTGTTTTTGGACCACTTTGGTTTTCAAGGGGTGAAAGAGTAGGCCCAACAGATTTAATTTCAGTAGTACATGTATTTGACATGTTTGACGGTTGTTTACATAAAACATTTTTCCCGAATAAAAAACATGGAAAATACTCCGCAGCTAAATCGATCCTAAAATGTAACTGACTAATGTTTATGACATATAGTTTATTATGAATTAAGACCAACTCCACCAAGTAACAAAAAATGTTGTTACGTGCATGCAAATGTGCAACATTGCAGCTCGCCAGAAGGATATGGCGGAAAGTTCAGTAACGGAGCTACTGCACGCAATGAAGAGGCCTCGCGCACAGAGCGAATCAGCAAACCGTCCGTTTCGTAAGAAATCGAGCAGCGGAGGCAGAGAAGACGAGAGAGCCGAAGCTTTAGCCAAAAAGAGCTTAGAAAGCAACTCACATTCTCCGCATCCAAGAAGAAACTCGCATGGCAGCAACAGCGGAAACAGCAGGAGAGCCTCTATGCAATGCATCAGCGAGCTCCCCGAAAAGAAACTCCGAAAATCCAGCCGCTTCTCTTTCATGGGGTATAAAATATAAACACTGTGATTTAAGTAAATTAAATTTTTGGAATTTATGTTAAGCTCTTGATTTGAATTATATATGGTGCATTAGGATTGTTAAGAAGAACAATGGGAGTAACGAGGAGCAAAAGTTGAATGAGAAAGTAGCAATGTGCGACGAAAATGGGGACGATAATGATGACTGTGATTATAGTAGTAGTGATGACTTGAGGCCTCATAGCCTGGACGACAAAGTGAGGAAGAAGGAGATGAGAAAGGGTATCGATTTGGCTACTACACTTGAGCGTATCGAGAAGAATTTTGTCATTACTGATCCC
The DNA here is from genome assembly GCA_036897465.1 of Pelargonium australe. Lineage (NCBI taxonomy): Eukaryota > Viridiplantae > Streptophyta > Magnoliopsida > Geraniales > Geraniaceae > Pelargonium > Pelargonium australe. The sequence goes on along the minus strand of JAYMTH010003096.1, from coordinate 10,418 downwards.
AGGCTTCCCGATAATCCCATTGTAAGTAACTTTCTCGTCGTTCTTGTCTGATTTCATGTTGTTTTTCGGAGCTAAATGTTGCGATGCCATTTCAGATTTTTGCATCGGATAGCTTCTTGGAGCTGACAGAGTACAGTCGTGAAGAGATCTTGGGAAGGAATTGCAGGTATATATGTTTGATGCATACAAATATGTGCACTATATATAGTGTTGGACATAGTTGAAATTTAGAATTCTGTGGTTTTTTGTTTTTTTACCGTTTGTGTTGGTGTTGATCTTGTGCAGGTTTCTCCAGGGCCCCGAGACTGATCCGGCTACTGTCAGGAAGATCAGAGATGCAATTGATAACCAAACAGATGTTACGGTGCAGCTCATTAACTATACCAAGAGTGGTACATGTTCTTTGCTTGCTCGTCTCTAAATTCTGCGTAGCTTCGTGAAATTGAGGCCCGAGCTTCATTTCTCTTTTCCTATTTACTTGAATCCTTCGGCTATTTATGCAGGGAAAAAGTTCTGGAACCTGTTTCATCTTCAGGCCATGCGTGATCAAAAGGTAAAATCCCTAATAACATTTATAGTAGTGATATGTGTTGAGCTTTAGATTTGGAGGAGCGAACGGGAAACATAATGTTATGGCGTGCATGACTCATATGTGCATAACAGTGAACTTTTCGGGTTTTAACTTGTTTCTGTAAATTAATAGGGAGAGGTACAATACTTTATTGGAGTGCAACTAGATGGTAGTCAGCATGTTGAGCCGCTTCGCAATTGCATTCCAGAAGAAACTGCAAAAGAGAGTGCAAAACTGGTAAGGCTCTATTTATTTTCTGCATTGAATGTCTAATTTTTTTGTTATCAGATAGAGAATGTTATGTTTTTGGTATAAATTTGTCAGCCTGCTGTAACACATTTGCTTGATCTTCATAATCAGATAAAAGCAACTGCAGAATACGTCGATGAAGCAGCGAGAGAGCTTCCTGATGCCAATTTGGTAATTCCTTAACGTTAACTGGCAATCTCGTGAAAGTTTTGTTTATGTTACAATCATGACAGCAAAAAAATTGCCATTTGCAGACGCCGGAAGATTTATGGTTGAACCATTCAAAGGCAGTTCATCCAAAGCCTCATAGAAGGGATAGCCCCTCCTGGAAAGCTATACAGAAGGTACAATTTTGTTTGTATATAACAGAATACGATTTGTATTTTTCTACAGTAATCCAAATCATTTGTTAAAAATATAACACAAATAATCATATATGTTGTGATCTTACATACTATGAATTCGCAGATAGTTGATGGTGGAGAACAGATTGGATTGAAACATTTTAAGCCAATAAAACCCTTGGGATCTGGTGTTACCGGAAGGTTTGTTTTTTTTTTTTTTTTTTCCTTTCCTTTCTATAACTTCAATCATTCCACCACAGAAATTCCATATCAGCAATAGTTGTTTAAGAACTAAATTCATAGTTAAAAACAATGGATAACGCACTTGCTTTCTTTCGCGCCATGTTTTTCTCTTGACTCAGTTAAGCTTATGTATTTACTTTGGCATTCATGGCAGTGTGCATCTGGTGGAGTTGAGTGGAACAGATCTGCAGTTTGCCATGAAAGCTATGGATAAAAGTGTTATGCTCAATCGTAACAAGGTAGCTAAATTGTTCTCCTGAGTAGACTTCTCTAGCTACTTATATGAATCTTCCTCTTTCTCTCTAAGAAGTATTTGAAGATAGGGCCTATCTAAGGGTAGAACCTAAAAGGAAAGAGACTATTAATAGCTTTCTTCAGAAGCTCTATGATTTCATATCAGATAAAGGGATACTATGATGTTTCAGTATTAACAAGTATCAAAGATTTTCTGTTCCTCTATTAGTTTCGTCGGTTCATATCACTTCTAAACGAGTCTTTACGCTCCTCGGCGCAGGTACACAGAGCTTGTGCAGAGAGAGAGATCCTTGACATGTTGGACCACCCTTTTCTTCCTGCACTATATGCTTCATTTCAGGTTTGGGAATCAACAACTATTGTAGAAACTACTATGGGCTTAAGTAGCTGAATTGATAGTTTTTTTTTTTTTTTTTTGACATTTCTGTTTCTAATAAAGTCAAGACACAAGATTAATGATAATGGGTTGTGGGAATTCTAATATTTGGACAATGTGCAGACTAAAACACATATTTGTCTGATAACTGATTACTGTCCCGGTGGAGAACTTTTCCTGCTTTTGGACAGACAGCCTACAAAGGTCCTCAAGGAAGATGCTGTGAGGTAATGCTAATTTTGTAGCTTTTCTAAGTAATAGAAAAGAAAAGACTTCAAATCATGAGCTTGCCATAGCTTTTGTTACAACCAAGGGATAAGGGTACCTCGGATAGGACACAGTGGCTGATGAGGTCCGACTGGGTCTTCTCTAATTTCCTTCCACATCTTCTCTCAATGGACCTACAAAACAAGGTCTCAGAGGGGGTGTTCCCTATAAGGTCCCTCTGATGCCTAAGTCAATAATTGCCTGTCTTCAGCTCGTCGTATATGGGTATTAGAAAGTGTACCTCTTTCTTTACGGTTGTAGCCTATTTATATAGATAGTTCTCCACTCCGGTCTGGACTTGGTTTTGGTCTAAGCATTTGGTACCTGTAAGCTAATCAAATTCTACTACCATTGAACAGATTTTATGCTGCAGAAGTAGTTGTTGCACTGGAGTACCTTCACTGTCAAGGTAAAGTTCGCTTCGCATTTTCTTCAACAATACATTCATGTGTCAGCAGCTATTTTCAACAGCAAAATCAATAGTTGCAGCTATTCCATATCTTTATGCGACATATGTTGTTTTCCTGATCAGGTATTATTTACCGAGATTTGAAGCCTGAAAATATTTTACTCCAAGGCACTGGGCACGTGGCCTTGACGGACTTTGATTTGTCATGCTTGACATCTTGCAAACCACAGGTATCCCCGCTTTCCAACCTTCTTTGGTACAAAGTTAAGAATTTTCCTCCTTACCCGTCTACACAATGCGTCGAGTTGCATTAACATGGTTCTGGTCTGTGGTGAACTTTTGCAGCTTCTAATTCCAGCTACAAATGATAAGAAGAGACACAAAGGTCATCAGAACCCAATCTTTATGGCTGAACCAATGCGAGCATCAAATTCTTTTGTTGGCACTGAAGAGTACATTGCTCCGGTTTATATACTTCTGAACCTTCCTTCATAACTTCCCAAGATGTGTTGTTTCTCACAATTCTCTTGTTGAGTGCCATTTGCTAATTGCTTCAACTCCTTGCAGGAAATCATAACTGGGGCAGGCCATACTAGTGCAGTGGACTGGTGGGCTCTTGGTAATTCTCTACTCTATTAGTTACACGAGTCTGCAATATGTGCATATTGCACCCCCATTTCTTTTCCTGCATTGGTTAGATGAGTTGAACTTTAGTATCATTCACCAGTAACATATCGAGGGAAGATAAATTATGTTTTTCACAACCAGACTGATCAATAATGCACAAGTATAAACTACAAACAGTCAAAAATGCCTAAGTTGCGTTATTCGCATCATGATTCTGCATCCAAGTCTCTGCAGTTTGTGTGTGTTTATAAAATCACTCTTTGCTAAATATATGGATGCGTCGTTCACACAGGCATTCTTCTATACGAAATGCTCTATGGATATACGCCATTCAGAGGAAAGACAAGGCAAAAGACATTTTCCAACATTCTTCACAAAGATCTCAAATTTCCAGGAAGCAAATTGGTGAGATATTCTTCGTGATAGCTACTTATTTTCTCATATCACTTCTTACACAGGACATGAAAATCTAAGGAAAACTGTATTGGCAGGTAAGTGTTAGTCTCCATGGAAGGCAGCTTATGTACCAATTGTTGCACAGAGATCCCAAAAACAGATTGGGTTCTCTTGAAGGAGCAAATGAAATCAAGAGTCACCCATTTTTCCGGGGTGTCAACTGGGCTCTAGTTCGTTGCATGGTAACATCACAAACATATAAACAGAATCAACTAGTTTGTAACCACAGAATATTGTTAGTTTGTGACACATTTCTATGAATTTCCAGAACCCTCCTCAGCTTGATGCTCCTCTCTTTGGTGCAAATGATGAGAAGGAAGCTAAATTTGTGGCTCCAGAAATGCAGGATCTACAAATAAATGTTTTCTGAGCAGAGGTCTCTCCTTTGTACTTTTCTTTCTGATATAAAGCATTTTCTTCATTATGACATTTTTTTTAATCTTCTTACCTAAATGTTCTCTGCTGCAGATTTGGTGTGTTAAGTTCATCTTTTTTCAGAGGATCAATCTGGAGGTCTCTTTTTGTCTGGCAATAAGGATTTTGGTTTTAACTCTCTCAGCATTTTCATCAGCAGCTACACCTGAAAGTTGATTGCAAAAGGAAACTTGGTTGCAGTTCAAGTCCAAATAGAACACATTTATGCTGTAATGTTCAATACAGTGTAGTCTGCAATCTGCATCAGTTGTTACTTGGAAGTTTTTTGAGTTGTGACTATAATAATGATAATTTTATTATTAAATTTATTCATTCAAATGATGTCTTTCTACATATGTTAGGTGGTTCATGGTTTTTCCTGAAGAGGAGAAAACAAGTATTCACTAGACTCATTTCAAAATTTTCATCTAAGAGAGCGACTTCAATACAACCATTCTAACTCTTAAAAGGTTCTCGTCGATGATACAAAAAATTTCATGATCCCCTTGTTCTTCGTGTTCCCATGATTCTTTAATCTCTCCGTCATGGCACAATGCAAGGAAGCGTTGTAGGACAAATATAATACTCATTGTAGGACAAACAAAGCATTTTAAACAAGAACTATGAGTTTGTACCGTTTTGTTAAAGCATATTAGTATATTAGGTGATTCATTACCAAATAAATTAAAAATATCACATAAGAGTGCATTCATTTGAAACTGCAATTATGATATAGCTATATGTCATGGACCGAATATATGTAACATAAAAATTCTCTCATTATGACAAAACAACAGCACATGCACACAACACATATGAAAGGATCTAAAAGAATTTGAATTACAAGTGATGAGGCAGCTGACGTAGAGGGGACATGTGACGTTAACTTGCTACAACCGGTTGACAGGGCTTAAATAAATAAAAAAATTGAAACTTTATGGGCCAAAACCATATGGATTTGAGTCAAAAGGTTAAATCTAAAAAAAAAAATTCAATCCGGGAGGCAAAACAAATTAACCTTTTAAAAAATAATAATGCAATTTTTTTTTCCTTCTTGTGCAGTTTTATAATTAACAAAATTGTATATTTTATCATTAAATTTATTCATTCAAATTATGTCTTTGTATATATGATAGGTGGTTTATAATTTTTCCTGACGAGGAGAAAACAAGTATTTACTAGCCTAATTTCAATACTTCTCATCCACGAGAGCGACTTTAATACAACCATTATAACTCTTAAAAGGCTCTCATCGAAGATACACAATTTTTCATGATCCCCTCGTTCTTCGTGTTCCCACGATTCTTCAATCTACCCGACATGGCATAAAGCTAGGACGCATTACTCTACCACAAGGTAATATTTCTCAATCCCTACAACATGTTTAGTTTCTTGAGTGAACTAATTAGACTATATATCAAATTGTCTGCTGAACTACAGAGCACTTAACATAAAAATTAAGCAACATCAACAAGTTTCATAAGCAGAAGAAATAGAAGCTTTTGTTTGTAGGTTCAGTAACATCGATCAGTGAAGACATGAAAAACTGAAAAAAATTGTATAGAAATAGCATGCATGGTATTGATGAGATGAAACTTGAAAGTAGCAAGTAGCAGCCAAACAAGAATGATGATATTATCAAGTGGGAGTATATAATTAAATTCTCGTACCTTTCTGGGTCCTCCTCCTCCTCCTCCTCCTCCTCAGGACATGTCGTGCGTGAACAGCTAGGTTTGAATGGGAGGAGTATTTTAATAATGGCTCTCTTCTTCCATCTCCATTATTTATGAATAAAAATCACGCTTTCCAATTCCACAATTCCCAAAAGCAACTACTTACAGAGTCAGTACTCAGTACTCAGTAGTGCTGGTGCTGGACTGCCTTGTTGACCCAACCTCCTCTTTCTTTGGATGCCATTTTCATTTGTTTTCTTCACAAAACTCCATTTTCGTTTGCTCTGTATTTCCAAGAAACAGCTCACTTCTGCGTTGTGTTTGATTCTCATGATTCAACTCTCTTGTCTTCTTCTTCTTTTACTCTCATAATTTCTTGATCCCTGGCATTGCTAATTCTTCACAAAACCTCAATCTACTAGTGAAGACTGTGGAGGAGAGAGGAGAGATTCACTGGCGGCCGATAGCGCATTGAGATCCAGAGAAGTCTCTGCCATGATCAAGCAAGGGTTTATATCGGACCAGGCACTCTCGTTCTCGCCGTCCAGAACCGTCCCTAGGGTTTACTCTCCCTCCAAAACTCTTCCTTCTTCTTCTTCTTCTCCGCCACCACCCTCCTACGATCCTCAGTCTCGAACGGGACACAATCACAGCTCGACTCTCTTCGAGATGATGTCCGAGGAGCAACAGCGCGAATCCAAGTTCTCCGACGAGTCCCGGCGCAAATCGCAAGCCAGGGCCTACAAGATCCTGTCGGAAGCGCCGTTCCAGAGCCCTAATTGGGGCTTGGGATTGGGCGATGTGAGGCTCACGGTGGTGGGCAGAGACGGTTTCAGGGTCTCCATGGACGTCCACAAGGCAGTGTTGTCGGACAAGAGCCGGTTCTTCGCTGAGAAGCTCCAGGGGATCTCGCACTCGCACTCGATTGAGATTTGCGAATGCGACGATGTGGATGTTTATGTGGAGACTGTGGTTTTGATGTACTGCCATTGCCAGGATTTGAAGAGGAGGTTGATGGGTGAGGAAGTCTCCAAGGTCCTTGGTGTGCTCAAGGTATCGAATTCATAGCTCATTTGTATATGTTCTTCCAATCTGGATTCGCTCAATTTCGGCAATGCCAAATGCTTCTTCCACAAAAAAAAAAAAACATGAAACAATTTGAAATGGAAATGAATGTCTCTGATGTAGGTGTCTGCTGCTATTATGTTTGATGCTGGGATTGTGTCATGTTTAGAGTACCTGGAAGCTGTTCCGTGGTCGGAGGATGAAGAAGACAAGGTCATAGCTCTTCTCAATGAGCTTCAGCTGGAGGACTCAGCGAGTGAAGTTCTTCACAGAGTTGCGTGTGAACCGTCGTCTTCCAAGCAAACTAATGACATTATCAGTAGCCTGTTAAATGGTGTTTTGCAATCAAAAGATGATAAAGCTCGTCGAGAAATGAAGACACTGATATCGCGATTGCTCAGAGAAGATGCATCCAAGAATAGCAAACAGTTTGATGTCTCCAAGGGTACTCTCTATCATCTATGCCATAAATGTCTCAGTTCTCTAGTTTTTTGCTTGTCTGAAGCTACTTGCATTGAAGAAAGCAGGGGGGATCGAGGGGTTTTGATGAGTGAAATAGCCCGAGAAGCTGATAATATGCAGTGGATTTTGGATATTCTAATCGACAGGAAAATGGGCAATGAGTTCGTGAAACTGTGGGCGGATCAGAAGGAGCTAGCGACTCTCCATTCAAAGATTCCCACCATGTATCGGCATGAAATCAGTAGAGTTACTGCACAATTATGTATTGCTATCGGGAGAGGACATATCTTGGTTGCAAAAGAAACCCGATTCTCTCTACTGTCAACGTGGTTGGAGGCACTGTATGAGGATTTCGGGTGGATGAGAAGGGCTAGCCGGTCTCTAGACAAGAAATTGGTTGAGGATGGCCTAAGCCAAACAATCCTCACCCTACCCTTGCCACAGCAACAAGGTATCTTGGTGAAATGGTTTGATCGCTTTCTTAATAAAGGCGACGACTGTCCCAATATTCAGAGAGCTTTTGAGGTATGGTGGAGAAGAGCTTTCATCAGGCAATATGTAGCTGAGACACATGATAATTCCCAGTTGCAAATAACGGTGTGCGATTACCCCAATTGAAAGGTAAGTAACATACATGTAAATATTGCCTTACATTTCCTTATTGTACTTGTCTGAAATCTTAATTAGGTGTTGGAATTGGGCAGATTAGCCCTACTCAAATTCAAATATGAGTGATTCTTATGCTTTGGCAGTACATATTATTCACATTTTTACCAATCATTTTGTAAATGTTCTCTAAAACTTCATTAAAGAAAATACTGAATATACATTGATTTGTGTATTGTAACATTCAACTGATCTCTGAAGCATAGGAACTGGAGCTAAAATCACAATAAAATTGAAAGAAAAATACTGAACTCATTCAAGACATTATCGGATCTATTTGGAAGAGTTTACTCGAATAATGCTTCCTGCTAGGAGCTTCATCATCCCCATCCTTGCTCTCAGTCACAGACTGCTGGTTCCTGCACAAGCATCATTTTGCGTTACTAATTAAAAGGCAATTGATCAGTTGAACATGCACCTTCTGGAAATTAGTTCCCTCTCCATCTTTCTTAACAGAAATTTAAAAAATTTCACTCGATATCTTTTCATGTGAGGGTACGATATAGTGGACTTACCTTTGTATGACTTACCTTTTCATGTGAGGGTACGATATAGTGGACTTACCTTTGTATGACTTTGATCATGCCCGTGCCAATTTGCACTGGTACACCCATAATGATGGATTCACTGACTCCTTCGATCTTGTCCTTCCTCCCATGTGCAGATGCTGCATAAAGGTGTTCTGATTGCCTTTCAAATGATGCTTGCATCAATACTGTTTTGTCCATTTTTGAAAACCCATATTGTGTGATTCCAAGAACTTCGCCCTGTTATGATAAATAATCAATATATATGAACATATATCCTTCATTATGTGCATAAAAAAAAATCAGTAGGAGAAAACAGCATTATTAATCCAACTCTGATAGAGAAAACTCACCCTAACTGTCATCACATCTGCTAAGAGCATCATATGGCGAATATCTATGCGCATCTCCTCCATAGTTACTCTTATCTCTTCAATGATACTCTGTCTTGCAGCTTCAATTCCAAGTGTCCCATACACTTCCATAATATGGTTAGTCTTTGTTTTATATCCATTAACTCCTTCCATGCCCAGAACTGCTAGAAGTCCCGTGCTATAAAAGACGTATCACAAATGTGAGATAAAGAATAAGGATAGTCAAAAGTTGTTATGCAAGAAAAGTAGTTGTGGAAATGTAGTCTTTAAAATCTCAACATGCACTTAGCAGTGCAAAATTATATTCCCTTCACATTCACAATACCAAAAAAATAGAAAGGGAAACAAAACGGATTTGAAAACAGTGAACCCTTCCTTTCCTTCACACATCAATTTCAAGCTCTGGTGAATGCAAAGAGCGATATATAGTTAAGTGTCATGAACTAACCCTTCAACCAGTACTTTATACTTCTCTCTCTTATTTCCGTCATTTCCTTTTATCTCACGAACACTAACAATGGCACGATCAGCAAAGCCCTGTCATTCATAAATAACATTAGGAATGTGCATATTCTCCCACACGTTTCAGTTCAAAAGATGAAAAATGCAGCAGCGGCCTGTCTTACCTTTACTATGACCTTAGGGAGCATATTCTTAAGAGATTGGAGGGTAAAAAGGAGTTCATCTCTATTATTATAATTCCGAGGGAAAATTTCTAATTCTTTATCATTCAACACCATGATGTCCTGCAGATTGACATGAACTCAAGATGCTTAACATATGAAAATATATATCAGACATGTTTAACAGGGGAAAACTCTCACCATTTCATCCAGTTTGATTTTCCGTGGTCTGCCACTTTCTTTTCCATGGATAAATGGGAATCCTTTAGTTTTTAAAATTGATTCTTTCACATTATCAGCATTTATGCAGACATTTAAAGCTAGAATTGCCTCCATGTCAAGTTTGATGCATAGGGATGCTGATCTAGGAGTTAGCACAAGCTCTATACTCTTAGCGATCTGCATAAACAAGATGATTAATAAGTCTACAATACCGGGATACCCTACTAAACTAAAACGACTTAAAGCAAGGACAAAGCCTACACATTTACTGGGAAAATCTTATACTTACCTGGCCCAAATTTGTTTTCTCTACGCGACTTTTAACCATTTGTGCAACACTCTTATCATTATCACACTGTAGCTCGGCAGTAATGATGGGTGTGCTGATCTTTTTAGATGCATTTATAATTTCCTTGATACGAGGCACCCCAAGTGTAACATCTAGTTTTTTTGTTAAAGAATCATCTTGAAACCACCAAGGTAACATCTAAAGGTTTTGTAAATAAAACAAAGGAAAAAGGTCCATTTTAGTCCCTGACCTATCCAAATCGTGCCGTTTTAGTCCATCACCTTTAAAACGTGCCGTTGCAGTCCA
>JAYMTH010003095.1:0-11405 GCA_036897465.1 Pelargonium australe | reverse complement strand
AAAAAAAAAAAAAACAAACAAATATATACATATATATACCCTAGAAACCACAATTCTCGGGGATGTTTCGGTCATTTGATCATGATTGGGTCTGGAGAGGAACACGACTATGAGGTTCATGGTTAGTTCATCATTGAGAAGTTGAAGCTCAAAGAAATGAACTACAAATCTGGATTGCTGTTAATGGGCACCTAGGGTTTTAGATTTTTTCTTCTCGCCCAAATTTCACTTCCTGTTGTATTTTCCACAGGACCACAGCGCGTTGCGTAAGCGATCGTCAAATTGCTAGGGTTTAGGGTTTTTCCACTTCCTTCAACACCCTGATCGTCTACTCTGTTACTCGCTCTGTTTTTCACATGGATTAGTGTTTCTGTGCTAATCAGACCTACACAAACATACTAGCTCAGTGAGGCTGTGCTAACATTTGGCATTTGGGTTGGTGAAATTGATTGATTTGGCATTTTTTACCCTAAATTCCGTGTGGGTTCTTCTGTTTCTTTCAAGTGAAATGTTTTGTATATGGCTCTGTAAATTTTCTTTGGGATGATTTGAAGATTGAACCCTAAAAAAGTACCCAACATGAGTATTCCTACACCATTTGGATACGGTGACAATGCTCTTCAATTACATAATCAAGTTTGGGTTGAACAGAATGAGCATGAAGCTCTCTCTCACATTGACCACAGTGCCTCTGAGAAACATAGAGTTTCTGAATTTCTTCCTAATGCGAGGATGCCTGTTGCACTGAACAGAGAAATGAAATGTAGATTCATTAAAACCCAATTGTGTGGGAAATTCAATCTGGGTAATTGCCCTTATGGTGACAGGTGCACCTATGCCCATGGAATTGGAGAAATCCGGAAGCTAGTACCCCAGTGCCAAGTTGTGGCCAGGGAGGGCCATTTTGATGGGACTTGGAATGCTGACCGCAACATGCACAAATGCAGAAGGTTTCATAATGGTGGAATGTGCAACTATGGGGACAAATGTCGTTTCCTTCATGACATTCCCAAGAAGCTGCAGGAAGATTGGTTGAAGGAAAGTCCAGATACAATTGATGTGGCTAATGCGAAAGGGCACCCCATAAATGGGTCAGGTCCATTTGAATGCAATACTGCTAGGAACTCATCTTTCCATGCCACACAGCTGAATTCTAAACCAGTGATTCATAAAACAAGGCTCTGTAACAAGTGGCAGCTGACTGGTGCCTGCCGATTTGGCAATATATGTATCTTTGCTCATGGAAAAGCAGGTATCTAGAACTACTTAGTTTTATGATTGCTGGTTTTCAAAGTTTACATATCCTCCCTGAGTATGTCAATAAGTGTTGTGTAATCTTCCTGATGATAGTTTATTATTCACATATTGACTGAACTTCTTTGTTATTGATCTTCAGTTTCACTTATAGGTTATGATAATTTGTGTCATCTAATATTCTTCGAACTTGGAAAAGTTCACTACATATGATATTCTTATGTAGAAAACATGTGGACTTCATTGATCATGCAGTAACTTTGGGTTGTCAACTATTGTGGAATACTTTGTGGTTTATAGCTAAGTTAGTTATCAAAGATAATTGAATGATGAAAACTAATTCATATCATATTTACTTATTTAGGAGGTGGCAATTCATAAAACTTGAATTATACGTGTATTATTTAGTCATGGTTATAGATTATGGTACATAGCCATACTAGTATGTCAGACTTAGTAATCTTAAATTTGGAGTCAATGCCATTCAATGTGTTTAGATATCGCTGTAAAGTTGTGTACATGTTTCATATCTTTCGCACAGGTAACTGAGAAATTGGTAACCATGCTCTTTTGTTCTTTGCCCATTGGTTGAGGCATATTTTCATCTTTCATAATGATATTTGCTTTGTTAGTTTATTCAGTGTCATGGGTGAATAGGACATACATTCATCTTTTTACGAGAGAAATGAAAGCTTTTTTTTTTTGCATGTTGTTGAATGTCCACTAAAACTGAATAGCTCCTTTGGACCATTGCATTTGATGTGATAAAAGGAGACCCTTAACAAAAAAAAAGGGAACCTTATATTGTTTTGTGTCAAAGAAGGATCAAGCCATTATCTCGTTATGCGTTCATCTGGTCCTCTATTGGTGATGGATGTGATGACTGCAACTTCTTTATTGGCACAATGCTGGATGATGGTATTTCTAGATTGGATATGATTTATTACAATGCTAGGGAAACAACTTTTGGTTCCCTGATGTTCATTGAATGCCTAACAACTGTGAAGCTCAGTGGTCAAGGCCCTACAAGTGAGTCCAAAACTTCTTAACCATGAAAAAATACAATAAATGCCCACTGATTTATAAACAAATAAGCTTTATCACTAGTGGCAGATGTCTGATGCTTTTTAATACGGCTACATACTAACATACATATATTTATTCATGGACATGCTGGTATTATCATTGCTTAGTTTTGTGCTTGCTGATTCTCGCATCCTCTCAGGGAGTCAGATTAGGTGTTTACAAGTAATCTTCCTAATAAAAGTTGTGTTGATGTAGATGATAATTCACGTGCATCTATTTTGCCAACTTTCTTCTGCAATGTATACTTTAACTTCCACTTATAGACTATGATAATATGCATCAACACTCATTGCACGAACTTGGAAAAGACGAGGTTAATGTGCAGTATGAACTCCTTGTTTGGAAAATGTTGTGCTTCTGGGTTAATGGTCTCTACAATGGACATAAAACAAGTTTGGGTTTTCTATTATTGTCTTAAAACTTCGCTCACTTAACTAGAGTAGCTTTCTGAGATAATTGAGTCAGAAAGTTCTTTAAATTCTTATTAACATTTTAGATTCTGGTTGGAAAATCATACGTAATTGTGGCTACCAGAGGTTGCATTTGAGTAAATAGTGTTTAGTTTGGACTTAATGACACTCAAAATGGCAGATAACGTTGTACAATTATTGTATTATTTTTATCGCATAAGTTGTTATCCATTACAGCTGGTAACCATGTTCTTTCATTCCTGATCCATTGATTAGTATTTGTTTGTCTTCAAAATGCAATTAAACCGATATGCACTGAATTTTTAGCAGTGGCTACTTCTTTGCTCTACATGTGTTTTTTCCAACTACTAGAACTGAATGGCTTGACTGGGGTTTTGCATTTGAAGTTGCGAATCTGTTGCAACTGGGGCCATTGCTTGTCCATATTTGGGGACCGTGATAGAGAAAGGTGGCCTTGATCATTTTAATTTATCAAAGATGAATGGCTTTATATATCTTGACATGGTTGATCTCCATTTGCTGTTTAATAGCCGTATTCTAGACTACGAGATCTGTAGACAATAACTTTTGGTTGGCTGATGTTGATCCTTGTTTTCATTTTCAGAGCTACAGAACTCTGGCTACCACACTGCAGCTGAATCAAAGAATGTATGCAGTAGGAGTGTTTTTCCAGGTGATCAAGTTGGAAGGCCAAGTAATTCGGTGATAGTGAGTACTGTTAGTGAGCAAGCATCGGGTGTGAAGTGCATATTCAAGTGGCATGGAGTTGGGAAGATCAGTGGCATATATGCTGATTGGATTGATGATGCCCCTGATAGTTGCGGATAGCTTATACATGGAGCAATGCAAAGAGCTGAATTTGAGTTTGATTTGTGTGGATGATGGTTTGGTTTCTCACTTCCTTGCCGAACGATTTTGTATGTACATAAGTTTTTGTTGTGATATCAAAGTTCACTCAGAACATGATTTACCAATCAATGTATGACTGTACGTCTCTCCTTGCTATCCCTAGTGATGCATTTGAATCATACTAGAAACTAGAAAGGGAATTGATTTCAATGTGTCATAATTTGTTGTTTTTTTAACGAAATTTCAAGTATTATTAAATTCGATCAAAGTTCAGCATGGTCATGATCTCGGATGGGGCTAACAGTTCAATCCAAGTTACAGGACAGTGGACACTATATTGTACATCTTCACTTCTTATTTGGGCTTGATTTGGATTTGGACCAAACATGGATTGGCCAACACAGGCCCAAATTTGCTTGAACGGCTTCAAAATTTTCAACCATCTTGAGTTGACTTATGACAAAGAATCTTCTTCTTTTAAACTATATAAATCGCAACGTTTCAATCTATGGAGGATAAAGAAGTGGTCAAGAAATGAATTGGGTAGTTGGTTAAAATCTCTCCTCAGCTCTCCAAGGTATGTCCCAATTTTTGTTTTGTTTTTGTTTTTGGTAGTGAATGCTTTTTATAACTCTCGAAGCCAATTACCAATGTCAAACCTGCCGCTTGGTTTCTGTGATTCAATATTTGTACTCTTGAGTCATGTTGATGATTTTGCGAACTGATTTCCAGAAACCATTGATTTTTGTTGTTGTTGAATCTGTAGTCTTGAATGTTTTTACTGAACTGGGTCATGATCTGTTTTGTATGTTGATTTCCAGGATCCAGTGCTCGAGTTTGTCTTTTTTCACTTGATTGGTGGTGATTTTGGATACTGGGTTTTGGGTGTTCATGACATGTGGAAAGCAAACGTTTTTGAAGTCATAGTGAGTTGGAGACTTTTTATCCATTCCTTGGAAATGGTTTGCATTTCGGGGCCATTATTTTATAGTTGAGCAAGCATAAAGTGCTCATTTTTTGTTATCTTTGATTTCTGCCGGACCAGTCATGAGATTCTACGGGTATTTTCAGTATTATGATCTGCTGATTCGTGAATGCCAGTTGATATAATTCTCGATGAGTACATTTGAGTTTTCAGAAGTCTCAAATTTCACAGGAACCTATCAAGCTTGCTTTTCATGCTTGGCTTCTGATTCTTGTAATTGGAGGGTATTGTATGGATGTTGTATACATTGTTGATAAGATGGCAGTTTCATTTGGTTTACTCCCGCTTAGGAGCTCCAACCACTACACTGATGTTAAGGAGATCAGCTTTATAATTCATTTACAGTGGATGTATCGGGGTTGTTCGTATGGGTTCTTGAGAGCACAATTATAAATGGAAAGCATCTGCAGATAACACCGATTGCTCTACATTTTTACCAAATATGGATGCTTTGCAAGTTGTTTCCTCGGCCACAGAGATAATTACATGTATGATAGGTGCTGTTGGTGCACTAGAACAGGCCTATAGGAATCTTGATGAAGCTCCAAAGAGAATCCGAAGCCTAGAAGAATTTGTGTGCGATCTAGAGAATTTGACACGCCGAATCAGGCAAAAGCATGTCCACAAACTTCATAACCCCCAATTTGATTACCAGATTCAGAGCTTGGCTGCCCTGATAGAACGGCTTCATCCAAACATCAGGAAGGCAAGAAGGATAGTATCGAGAAGTAAGTTTAAGAACTTGGCAAAGGTTGTATGGAGTTCCATGGCTGGAGACCCACTTGGGAAACTAGTTAATTCAATCAAGGATGACTTGAACTGGTGGCTTGAATCTCAAAGGTTAGCCCAAAGTGTCGAGAAAGTCATAGAATCGACTGCAAAAAATATCCCAGTGCGATTGAAGATAAAGACTGAACAAGGCTATCCAGTTTCTAGTAAATGTAACTTTGTGAGGAATTTACTAGAGCAAGAAGGCTCCCATCGTGTCATTCTAATTGTTGGTTTGTCTGGTATGGGAAAGTCGTGTTTGGCTCGTCAAGTAGCTTCTGATCCTCCAATGAATTTTTTGGATGGAACAGTTGAAATTGGGTTTGGACAATGGTGCAGTAGAGCTGCTTGTAATGGAAATAAAATGGAATACCAGAAGCGTTTGGCTCGTAAAATTTGTAACTTTCTTGTGCAGATTGGATTTTGGAAGAAAATAAGAGATGAGAGTAGTGGAGATCTTGAGTATATATCTTGCTTGCTTCAAGAAGCTTTGTACGGGAAGAGTATCTTAATTCTTATGGATGATGTGTGGGAACAGGATATAATTGAGCGTTTTGCAAAGCTGTACGATAATGATTGCAAGTACTTGGTAACAACAAGAAATGAAGCTGTCTATGAAATAACAGAAGCTGAGAAGGTAGAGTTAAACAAACACGACATCAGAGAAATAAGCAAGTCAATCCTTTTGTATCACAGCCTCCTTAGTGAGGAGGAACTGCCGGTATGTACTGAATTCCCTAAGTTTGATGATTAGTTTATACAATGACATGGCTATATATGCTTCTTTTTTGTTTTTTCATCAAGATATATGAATAATGAAAGCTTGTCTATATTTTCATTCTGCTTTGAATTTCAGGGTATGTGGAAGGAGTCTATTATCATTCCATTGTTAACTGCTAGCACCACTGGGCCACCATATGGTTGATTGATTCATTTGTTGTTTATTCATCCCATTTAACGATTTATTGATGTTTTCTTACTGTAGGATGTCACGGTGAGCTTACTTGAACGCTGTGGTCACCACCCTCTAACAGTTGCTGTTATGGGTAAGGCTCTGAGGAAAGAATTAAGAGCTGAAAAATGGGAAAAGGCAATAACCAACCTATCCACCTATGCCACCTGTGCACCTGGTCCTATATCTTATGTGAATGAGAAAGAAGCAGAGAACACGGTAACCGTTTTTGGGTCATTTGAGTTCAGTCTAGAAGCAATGCCTGGGGACTCCAGACAGCTCTTCACAGCTCTCGCTGCTCTTGCATGGACTGAACCCGTACCAGAAGCTTGTTTGGAGGCTTTGTGGTCAGTTCTGGCGCAGGATAGCTTGTTCCCTCTCGTAGTATGCAAGCTTGTCGAAGGCTCTTTGCTGATGAAAACTGAAATGTATTCTTCCTACCAAGTGCATGACATGGTTTCTCTATACCTTGATAGCAAGACAAATGATTCAGTGGAGATGCTACTAAATAAAGCTACAACTGAAGAAACAGCTCTCGTCTGCCCTTGGCTCCTGATTTTTGGGAAAGAGAACATCAAAAGCATTGCTGGGAAAAAGATAGAGTTTTTCCTTAGTGTCTTAGAAGAAAAGCAGACAGTTATCACCTTGGAGGCCATTAATCAGGCTCTAATGGCTAGCGAGTCAATTTCCGAACTTGAAGCCAGTAGAGCAACATTCAGTAGCATTTTGGGACCTAGAATCGCTGAGCTAATATCAACTGATTCGCTGAGTTTGATTGCAGTTTCTGCAGAAGCTATCACAAATGTATTCAATAAGAGTGATTATTGCAATAATTTCCCCTCCCTTGAGACCTTTGGCATGGTTCATAAACTGGCTTGTATAATAGGAAAATGTGAGGATCCCATGATCCAAGTTAACATTTTTACCATCCTTGCAAAGATGGCAGAATTCGGGAGATCGGAGACAGTTGATGAGGTGGTTCAGAGCATTCCTTTCGATCAGCTAGCCAATTTACTCGCTCCTGATGCTGAGGAATGGCATGAAAGCATGTTTACTATATTGATGTCACTGACCATAGCTGGGAAATCAAAGGCTGTTGAAAGAATGTTCGCCTTTGAGATTGAGAAGAACCTTATTAAAATTCTTGAGAATGGATCCGAAGTAGCACAACACGACGCCATTGTGACACTGAAGACATTATATGAGCTCTCAGGCCATCCTCCAAATGGTTCTCTTGGAACCACTAATCTAAACCTTCTGCCATGGCAAGCAAGGCTTCGTTTGGAAAGATACGTGTCGTCTGATAAGAATATTCCCCTTTCCCCAAAGTTTCAGAGTTTTGAAGATCTGATTCAGAAATTGCTTGACAGTGATAGCAAGGATGGTTTGGAGGCAATGCAAGATCTCATACCGTTGATTGAGAAAACGGGAGATCCAGGAATCAGGGATATGATTCTACAAAGCCCGCTTACCAAACGACTATCAGAACTCTTGCAACATGGGAATCCACAGCAAAATTCTCTGAGGTCACAGTCTGCGTTTTTACTAATGAAGCTAGCTTGCTCTGGTGGAGAACCATGCATTAAGAAGTTTCTTGAGTACGATATCATACCAGAGCTGGTTAAGATGATGCAATGCAATGTTGCGGAGTTGCAGGATTCAGCATACACAGCCTTGCACCAGATGCTCTTTGGCAACGGTGGGTTCCTCGTTTTAAACAGTATCTTCAAGATGGGTCTCATAGAAAAGATGGCTCGTTCAATTGAGAGCAAATCATTGAAGACCCGAGAGGTGAACGTGCAGTGTGTCCTAGACATTGTTGAACTGGGAAACAAATCCATCTTAGAGCGGATGTTTTCTTTGCAAGTGGTGGAGAAGCTTGTGAAAGTAGACAAGGCAAGCGGAGGCTCTGGTGAAACTCTGGTTGGATTTCTCAAGGGTGTAGATAAGTGCAAGCATCTTTCAGTTGCCGAGAGAAGGGAGATGAAGCAACTAGTGGTTAAGAAGGCCAGGATCGCCTTGAAAGGCTATAAATTTGAAGGCCGGGTTTTAGCAGCTTTAGATGCTTATATATCTGATGGATCAAAAGGTGCTAGTAGCAGTGGAACTGGTGGTAAACACCGAAAGCTGTAGCAGAAATTCTGAGCCTGTAACTTAGAGGTGAGTCATATTTTTCACTACACATGTCCATGATTACTTGATTCATTAGGTTGATAAATTCATAAATTACATGTCAAAGACTTAGCGATAACAATACATCAATATCAATGAGACCATAGATTTTTCGGAAGATGAATCCTTCCTCTAGAATGAAGAATAGAGTTGCTTGGATATATGGAAATCATGCAGAACTTTGCCAAAAACATCATAGAAGATAATATATGCTTCAGTCTGTGTTAGTTGCATGGACATGAAACCTTGGCCATCATAGTAGAATTTCACACCATCCTTGTTCAATTTGTCTATGTCCCCTTTCCATGCTTTGGATCCACCACCACTGGTCAAAAACTCTATTGCGCTGTCTCTGTAAATATATTCTCAATTAGTTAGTGATCAATATTATACGTACATCTTTCAATAAATTGTAGGAATGATGATTTTATAACACCTTGTGCTGCCAGTAATGCGCTCCAAGCAGTGGTCATGCCCATTTATGTACACATCAACATTGTGCGACTGCAAAGTTCAATCAAAGAAAATCTTCAAAACTGTTTTATTTTTTCTGTGCGTGCAGATTATTAATCATTAGCTAGTGGCTAGTACCTCGAGGATTGGCAGAATATGAGAAACGAGCTCCTTGGTGGCTCGATGATGGCCAATGCTTTTGATTGTGTGATGTCCGATGACTATTTTCCAGTGTGCCACTGATTTTGCCAAACTCTGTTCAAGGTCCTTGAGGATCTTTGAGATGTACTTTTCCCTGGGAAGCACTCCTCTCCAATCATAACTGTGTTTGTTCGGCTTCCTAAAATACTTATCCACGAAAGGAGTGGTATCAACAAAGAAAAAATCCGCAATTCCTGAGAGGAAGTGAAAGAGAGAAGCATCAGGTTAGTACTTTGTGCAACATATCAGTTTATGAAGATGTTAAATTTTACCTGTTTCGAGAAGAAAAGATCTTTGGCAGAGCCATCGACTGTCCATCTTTCTAAGATGAGGGCTCAACTGTGCCTCCACGCTTCCCCTGTAGTCGTGGTTGCCCAAAACTGAAAACCGAAATGTGAATGTTGAGAACTACATAAAATTCCATATGATCAGATTCAGAATTGGAAAAAAGGTTGCTGGAACTTACTGCTATACCATTGCTGTTGCAGAGTGTAGATTCCGGAAAATGAGTCTTGAAACTGAGGGTCATGAATGCTGCTCAATCCGTTATCATAAAAGTTGTCTCCGGTTGAGACTACGAAATCTATGTTCAATGTCTCTCCAACCTTTCCCATCTAGGGTACAAAACAAGATTCTCATGCTAATTTTATTGAATTGCAGTAGAGATGTAGAGAAGAAAGATACATATATGATATATGTATAGATATATATACCTGACGAGCGACTTCAGACTGATTGTACCTTCCCTTTCTTCCCCAATCACCAACCACCAGAAGGCTCAGCGAGCCATCTTCTTTGACAGGGTGCTCGAATCGCTCAAGCTCGGCTGATACATGAAGAAACCACATGAACCAGCAGCACAACAGCCATGAAAGTGAGGTGGTGCTCATGGTCGTCATGGTCATGGAGAGATGGAATGGTTACTGATACCAGCCATGAACTATATTTTAAATGGTGCATGGACTGAAATATGGACAAGATATATTAATGCCACAAAGATTCTGTTGATTTACATATTGTAACGTGGCAAATTTTATTTGTTTGCTAACTGACAAGAAACAAATGGATTGATTTGATGAAACCAGACACAGAGTGTGTGATGATTTCTGGGCTATTTTCTTGCCCACTTTCCTGGAAACTTCGTGTTTGGTGTGTTCCTTGGACATGACGTTGTCTTGGCCGTATCAATAACAACTTAGGCCTAAAGTTATGGGTTTAGGATATATAGTTTGCTAAAAAATTGTGGCATATCATATGATTTATATATATATATATATAAGGAATTTGTGATATATTTAACATGGCATACCAAATTATCACACCCACTGAGCCTGTATAAATCCATTCATAAAAGTAATGGTAAAGGAGCTCATGCAAGAAGCAAGTTGCTTGGAGCAAAAGGAACTAGGTGTGGTTGTTGCAACTGAATCCAAGTTGGCACATCAGTTGCATGTTGCAGCTGCCAAGTAACAGCTCTAACAACTCTAACAACAAGAACACTAACTAAGACAACTCGGGATCTCAGTTTCGAGTTTCAGCGTCTTAGAATCAAGGAAATAGTATAGTACAAAATAGTGGTGATGTGGACGAAAACTTGAGTCATTTCTCTCGAAAATATTGGAGCATGTACAAGGGTAAGCGGGAGACTCGGGTGAGTGCCCAATAATCTGCCTCGATCGTGACTCGTGAGAGTAATAATCTACTGACACGGGGTCTACTTTAAAACACATTTGAGTGTTTGAGAGCTCCGGCATGCAATATAGAACTTTTTAACGTCACAATAATAACTACTATAAAAAAATTCCACCGGCCAAAGAATATGAAAGAGAAGGCGTATGTGTGTGTGTGTATATATTCAACATTGGCATAAGCAATAGATGAACTAAAATATGAAGATTCTTTTTGCATCCTACATTCTTTTACTACTGAAGTGCCAATTGTCAAGTGAATTTCCACAAACTGCAACACTTCAATAATATATATAGGGGTAATTACATATGCCTACCTTAAACTATCATCCTTTTGCAAGTTATTGTCTTAAACTTTTTTTTGTAACTTTCGACTACTCTAAACTATGCAATCGTTGTTTCGTCAGTTAACTTGGACGGAAAAAACTCTCTCTCATCATGTGAGTTGCACATGACTGTATAATATTCATAAATACCGATTTTATCCTTCTTCTTCTTCATTACTCAAGAACACTCTCACCGGAAACTTCGAACACTCGTCGGAAAATTAATTTTGTCATGTTTTT